>SGPK01000304.1:0-29626 GCA_004802695.1 Phellinidium pouzarii
GGAGCGGATGGTAGAGGCAACGCGCGAGGCGCGGAGTGCTGTGGCGGCGAGGCGGATGTTCATCGTCGCGGTCTCGAGGGATATTAGAGCTGTGCTGTTGCGAGATGCGATAAAGAAATAATATAATATAATCAATAAAAAATACGGGTCAGATCGTGGGAGTATATTTGTGTATTTGATCATTTTTCGGGTTTCGAATCGGGACCGAAAGCACACCTCGTTTGGACTGTCTACTAGTAAACACCACAAGCGAGTTTTGCAGAGAAATATCAATGCCAAGAGAGATATCAAGAGACCATCATTTCAAGTAAGTTGCGTTTATAAATCTGGTTTCACTGCTTAATGTGGGGTTTATGCTAGTGGATCTTATATCTTATCCTCGGGGTCGAATACCGCATTCCTGGCAGTTAGGCGATTGTCCCGGCACCCATAAGACCTGATGTTCGCGGGAATTGCCATTTTCTGGGAGATGGTGAATGGGGACTCGGACAACATAAAAAAGTCGCTAATACTTAAGTGAGTTTCTTTAGACCCTTAAGGGTCAACTGCCGAAATGTCCTAACCAACACAGTTGAGATGGGCTATGCTACTCTGACCCTCTTCTCCCTCTTGCACTTCACGCACGGACGCGTACGCTCTTTTCGATACAATTCATGAGGCTTTACGGTCGAACGCAGTATGAAATTCTTCCGTACGGAAGTTCGTTTAGACCGCTACGCTCCTCTTCGAGTCTCTCTTCGCTCCGACGAGTTACTTCCCTCTGTCTCATGAGCCTGCCCTTCCTCATCGGCATTGCATTTTACTGGAGCGTCAAGACTGTATGGACGAACATCAAATATGACACAACTGACATCTCCATTATNCCCCCCGACCTTTGAGCGCTTTTACGAATTCGAGCACAACTACTCTCAACATAATGCCTCCTTACCATTCCCTGAGGGTGAGGCTGGGCGCTTTATTTGGGTCTCAAATCAACATTGGGGTAAGTGTATGTCAACAACATAGATAATTATTTTGACGTCTCATCGTTCTGTAGGTCTTGGCTGGAACAATATATTCCAAGCCCTTTACATGATGTCACATATGGCCTATCTCTCAAATAGAGCGTATGTGTATAGTTCAGCACATGGAACTTGAAATCTGACTTTTATACAGCTATGTGTTTGAACCATATACATGGGACAGGGGGCCAAAACCTTTTGTTGACTACAACGGACACCTCATTCCCTCACGAATCCCGCTCGCTGCACTCGTACAAGGTATTTTATTTGATAAGACATCTATGGCATGCTTTTTTATATAAAGTTAACAGGTCCTATCGCGGGAGGAAGTTTTCCGCCCGAGCACCCTGCACCACGCGCTGTGAGTAAGGCATGGTTCAAGAAAGTATGCCCGGAGAAGAAGAGGACGAAAGTCAGCATCAGAAAGATGAATGAGGGCCTCGAAAACGCTACGGTTCTTACGGTAATGGAGAAATACGTTTCGAAACTATCGAGCATGCCAGAGGGCTGCGTGGAGCTATTCGGTGATTTGGAACACCCCTTCGACTGGCAGTAAGGCTAATTTGAGTCTTCATTGTTAGTTTAAGCTAAATAAGTTGACTCTTAGACATTTTGGCAACCCGAATATAGAAACTGTTTGGCCATCACTCCGCGAGTCCCCAATTCTGAAAAACTTCGATTGGGCGCCGATTGTCCTTGACGCAGTGCGCGCGAATTCCGTTGATATCGCACCAGCGCTTGGGGAAGATCCTCCTCAAGACTTCATTCCAGACTTCATGGCTGTTCATATCCGGCGCGGTGACTTCGAAGAGCACTGCGAGCATTTAGCAAACTGGTCATCGTCATATGTGGGTTGGAACCAAGTGCCAGGACTAGCAGATCGCTTCGTTGTCCCGCCTGGTGGCGGAAGGGGGAAAAATACGCCGGAGAATGTTTTGATATACAAGGAACACTGTTGGCCAAGTATCGAGCGCATCGCATCGCGCGTGCAGGAGACGCGGTATGCTTGGGATACTCGGGCTGCGCTAGGCGCCGTGCAGTCGCCGCTCCGTCGTCTGTACATTCTCACTAACGGCGATCGTGGCTGGGTTGCAGCGCTCAAGCACAAACTCATAGAGGAAGGGGACTGGGACCAAATTTTTACGAGCCGGGATATGAGTTTGAGCTTTGAGCAGAAATATATTGCTCAGGCAATCGACATGGCGATCGCGCAGCGGGCGGCAGTCTTCATCGGTAACGGTGTATGTTTTTACTCTACGATTTTAATCTTTCGCTGACAAATTGTACGGCAGTTCTCCTCTTTATCCGCCAATGTCATACTCTTGCGTAGGATACACGATCTACCTCTCATCAGCAACCATTTCTGGTAACAATAAAGCATGGTCCAGCCTTAGCTTGAACAAGTTGCGTCAGTAGTATTTCTGGTATTTGCTTCTTCGAATGGACACAAGTATAACGACGGTGGATTTCGGTCGACTCTTATGACGGAGGTTCTCATTCACGAACGTGTCTATATTATCAATTTTCTTGGAAGAATCTACACTAAATATTACGATCTCACCTTGTTGATAACCTGTAGGATTCGATTTTTTCTTTTCTTTTCTTTAGATCGGTAGTCATATTATAAATATTACATGTAGTTTGGGAACCCCTCGCATTGAGTGAAAACTTGAGTTGGTGGTTCCAGCCTAGATACACGGGACGAACAAAAAAAAAACAGGTTATTAATGAATTGGGAAGTAAGAAATAACTTCAGTATCATGTTGAGGACATATGATTACAAGACTTGGAATAAGGGCGAAAGTCCTCAAAAAGCACACACTCTTTTCAATATTAATCGACCCATTTGGGATCACAACAGAACTTCACCCGCGGCACATACTTCTTCCCAAGAATCTGCTCCTCCGCCTTCATACGCATTTGGACGGACCTGTGCACATAAATCCCATTCTCACGCTGCTCAGCAACGATACGAGGGCGACCACGATTGACGCTGAAATTAAATATTAATACTCGAATATTCATAACAAAGCAATGACAGACGTCAGAAATGTCAAACTCACGATATAACCTTTACGTTCGTCCCGTCGCCTTTCTCGTGGAGATGTATGAGGGGGATGAGCTCGAGAACCCACCATCCCCAATTTATCTCGAGCTGGTCGAAGAATAGGAGACAGTGCGTCGTGCAGCTCTTCATGCTCTTCATTGGTACTAGTAATCTGATCACTAATAGTCCCATCGCTACCCGTGTGGCCACTCTCTGTCTTATCCACAGAGCAATCCTTGCATAAAATATTTGTTTTGAACTTTGATGCCGGTAATACGNTTTTCCCCTAAGAAGGCGGNAAAAAACCTGGAGAGGAGGAGGAGGAGGCCAAACAACAGGAAACAGGGCTGCTGGGTCAAGGCCAACATCACACAGCTTGTCGGCCTCAAATTGGATGCCGCATTCCGTCAAAAAATCACTGGCACATCATCCAACGCAAAGGGATTCGTGCTAGACTATACCGTGTTTCGTTCGCAACAGATCCACCGCCCACATCTTTGAATAGTTAATATTCAGCATAACGTTTTCAACGGTATTTTAATAGTACCTGTATGGCATCCGGAAAACCAGACCTCAAATATATCCGCCCTCTTAGACGTGTCCGTGTACTTGTCCTGTAGTATCGAGCTCCCATCATCGGTCATATCAGAATCAGTGACCTTCTTCTTTGCTCTTTCTTTCGACCAACGATCAAGCCATTTCCTCCAACTGGCCTTACGCTGAGTGAATGGCGTATACGAAAAGTCTGTATTCTGTGCCTCCTGGGTGATGATCTTGTTGAATAAGTTGGCTTTGAACTTGACACGATGCTCGTCAAGAGAGATCGCGTGCCGGAACGCATTAACGCAGGTGTTGTTCTTCGCGAATGGTACTATACATGGTACCAGACCCACTGAATCAACAGTATCCCTTTAAATTAATAATTGATTGGACAAAATTTATGAGATTCAGTCAATACAACCTACCAAACACCGACAAACTCGATATCAACATCCATAGAGAACGACCTTTTCTGTGATTGCAGTGTAAGAATTAGCACGAAAAAAAAAAGTGTTCCGCCATTTACAAATAAAACGCTTTGCTCCCAACCTGTGATATTGTTATATTTTTATACGTCCAATAGTATTGATCGTACTAACCTTTCTTGTCATCTTTCATATACATTTTGTATGCAAATGGGACTTGTTGGTGGTTTCCAGCAGGGAGGAGACCGACCTTCTCAATCATCCCTGCGAGAGCTCGTGCTGTATACGCTCCACGCGAGAAGCCGAAAATACAGATCCGGTCTCCGTGTTTAACTGAAGAAATGTGTTAGCTCAAATTTCTGTACTTTCCAAGACGCAAATCTAACAATTTTCCATCAGAAATTCATAGCCGCCTATTATATGATGGTGGAGGCTTGACCCAAGCATCATATCCCATGTTTTCCTGAGTTTTGACGCAAAGGGAGTTGCAATCTGGGGGATAGTGTACGTCCCAATGCCAGCCTAGAGAGAATATTAATCAACCATTCTTTGCAAGAAATTGCAGCCCAACCTGATAATATACGAGCTGTTGTTTACTCTCGCCCTTTCTCGGTAATGAGAACAACTGCACGATGTTAGAATTGTCGCTGTCAAACTGGTCCCCCGTTCCGTCGAAGCAAAGCACAAGTGTTCGTCGTTTCCTGCGGTCCTTCGTAACCGGCGGGATCACCGGACCCTTATAATCCGTATCCAAATTCATTTGCTTTGCTTCCATGGGGGAACGCAAATGCATTCGAGGAGAGGAGAGTGGGAAGAGCGATGAAGTAGGCGATGAGGTAAAAGACGTTCCTTCAGGCTGCACCATGGTTCCACGTAGCTGTAGCAGAGACGAAATGGGTGATCAAGAGTAGCAGGAAACTGTATTATATATCACGCTGGGCAATGCCAGTGTTGTGTCATGGCATGCCACGTCTTGAGAATAGTGGGACATCGATCGATGAATGTTGGACGTCTGGTGAACATTACGTTCTAGTATGATAAAGTGGATATACGTTGAAGCTTCCCAGACGACAGATGTCAGAAGAGGAGAATCTCCTCATTCACTTCTAGGAAAGAAATCATCCCTGGGCCGAACACCAGTGATCATTAGGGAGGTAACAAGTTCGATTTTCGCGACATTGAATGATTGATCAACGTAGCACAAAGCAGAAAGACGCGAACATCTAAACATTCAAATGGATTTCTCACGCCGATCGCATACACTTACCTAAGTGGCGTAGTTTAAAAGTATAACTCTCAAGCAAGTGATGCAATTATGAACTGAAGCGTATATGTACAGAGTGCCAGCATGCTGAAACCTTGAAAAGAAAGAGCTAACGAAGATGGTATGGAATCACAAACCCTCGAGACTGTGAGCAAGGTATATTCGTTCCGCTTCACGAAGTATCTGAACCTCCAACATCTTATTTACCACATGTGGGGGAACTTGGGCCTGAAGTCGACAGAGAGATCGACGCATGCCAAGTTCTCATCGTCCGCAGTGTATCCGCGAACTTGCACCACGAATTTAGCTTCACGACGGTAAACACAACTGTCAGCCGTGACAGAGCATTGATCAGGGGATTTGCTTGCTTACCGCGTGGAATCTCTTTCGGCAGAGTGACTGTCTGTTCCACAACATACTCATCCTCGTCTACAGGACACTGTACATCCGTCTCCGCGTTGCGACTAAGTGAAAGAAGTCAGTGCCTCTTCTTGGAATGGTGCACCTTTCCGATAAGAACTTACGCCTCTTCACACATATCAAACCGTTTCTGCAGAAGCTTAACCACACCAATCTTCACAAGCACATCCGCATACGCACCCTCCTTTTCATTTATCAGAATTAAAATACTCATTTCTTTTATGGTATGAAGACAGCTAACCTCGATCCGTTCCTTGACAATGGCTGTGACCTTGACAGTCATGTCCTCACCAGGCTTAGGAGGATCCGGCGACACTTCGATAGACTTGAGCTCAATAGGGTCACTTGGTTCTCCTGAATTGCAGGTTATTAATACGAACCCCGCCTTACATCAATGGATACAACACACCGCAATCCGTCCATTCCCAATTCCCCATCGACTTCATCGGTGTGTCCTCCAGCCCTTGAGCATTCTTCTGCACTACTAATGCACCCAAGACGCAAAGAGGTGCAAGCGCAGCGACGAGAAGTGTGAAGAGCTTCATCGTTCCAGGTCGTCAAGAATCGTAGTCGTTAGAAGGTTGAACTGCAAGAAGAAAGGGCGAGAGACAGCTCTTAATACGTACGGCCCCGTGACCATGACATGACCATGGTGCATGTGACAGTGATGCACAGGCCGTCACGCACAAGTTATGCCCCCGCCATCGCCACGGAACAGGGCGCAGTCGCAACCTGTCCTCGTCCCTTCTTCCTCTTTTTCTGCACATATCATTTGAGGACGATATTGGCGCCTGGCGACTCTCTAATTTTTACGATCAACACTTCGCATAAGGAGGTGACGAACACAATATCTCTATTCTCATCATGAAGCCGCGAGAATACTGCTGCTGCGCCATCCCGGTGGTGAATGCAGGCATCTATGCTACTCTTATAGAGCAGTTTGTCTTGAGCCTATTGGTTGCAATCCTCTCTATTGCTACGCCTACAAGTATGTCATGATAGTCACTGAGTCTAACTGAGTAGCTGCTTAACCCGACTACTTTCAGTTGTAGGCGCTTCCGTGCCGAGCTTTGCCAAATGGATTCTTGCTATTATATGTTTCGTTGGATGTGGTGTTCAACTATTTGGGTTCTTTGGTGTCTTCAAAGTGCGTCATTTAGAAGACTTGCCCTAGAACATAAAGAGATTAACCGTGGACTATCGCAGGAGAAAGCCATCCTGTTCAGAAGATACACAACGATCCACATTATGATAACTCTCGCAGCATTTGCTGTTGCATTGACTTGGATTATCATCTCAGCTACAAAACATAGCACAGCAGTCACAAATTGTGAAAACAATTTCTTCTCAGTGTCTGGCGACACATCGGCCCCAACACTCAATGAGGGCGAGACACTTTGCAATATCTTCACATGGGTTGACGTCGGCTTAATGGGAGGGCTTTGGCTCATCCTCGCCATTATGCAGGTGTGTATGTTATTTTGTTTCCTTTGTTCTCACAATTTAATTTGACTGTTACCAGCTCTATCTTTACACTGTTATTTCCTCTTATGGGGCAGCGCAACGCGAGGATCACGAGCAATACAAGTCCCTACACTCTGTTACAAATTTTGACAACGGCATTCCACTGGCGAACCGCGCTGACCCATGGGATGCCCGCCCCTCTCTTGACGACGGTGTGCATGTACCCTTCGCACATGCAGGACATGCTAGGAATGAGAGCGATGCAAGCGTTTCTACGATCCTCGCTGAGAAACCGCAGGAAGCGCGCTCATTCTACTCTAATGCGGACCCAACGGGCTACCCGCCACAGCCACAGCGCAGGGGGACATATGCATCGGGCCGCGGGGGCTCTATCAGCGAGCGCGGCNGGGGGGTTCCCGCAACCCTCTTATGCGTACACACAGAACCCACAGCCGACGCCGACAAGGTATGATAACTACTACTCAGCAGGGGGTGCTGAATACGGTGGGAACGGCGTTGAGCGCCCGGATCGCTCCCAGCCACACCCTGGTACGTCGGATTAAGAGGAGGGGTGTGCGTTGACAAGTTTTGGTACTGTGTTAAGTCGTGAAGCTTACTTTTGATTTTTTCATCAGCCGAAGGCATGTTTGGCCGCAAGACATCCCGACTCCAGAAATACGATCGCCGCGATTTTCTCTAATTTTCTCTTAAGTCCCGTTTTATGTAGGCTTTTTATCTGGACATGATTACCTATATCCGTGCAAACATTTTGCATTTACTTCTGCTTCTTTTGATTTGTTTCGTTTCAAACAGACTGTAATATACAGAAAAAGCATCCTTAGTTGTATTTACATCTTTTATCGGATATTGGCATTTCGGTTCTGCAATGTGATTCGTAATGCAAAACCGAACCTTGTCAGATCTCAACTACAGCCTTTCTTGAGAAGAATCTAGAAAAGAAAGGTGATTCATAAAAACCTTATCTGTTCCTTTCACTCATGACCTTTGCTGCGTTTCTAAGTAAAGGAGATGTGAGACAGCAAACGAAAAGCAAGTACTTGCACACTCACGTGAAAATGTCAACCACACTGGTTTGGTTCTGGTATATTGCTAGACCTGTGAAAAATAAAGTATGTCGGCAGTGCGAGTTTTTTTTTTTCAAAGCATGAGCTAACCATCGTTTGGCGAAGCCTGTGATGAAAATCGTATTAGCGGAGTAATAGAGATACGAGGAAACTCGGGACCTACGCCATTAAAAATCATATCTGAATATTTGATTAACCTATTTCCACCACTTTCCGTAAGGTTGAGCTGGCCAAATTGCCAAGGCATTATTCTGCAGTGTTTGATGTTATTGCATAGAAGATGGGTATAGATGTATTTTTGTTACCCTCTGTAAGACGCAGTATAAGTTCTCATCAGCGCGCGTCTAAGGTTACGGTAACAGTAGGTCCTTTACGCATGTCTTGTATCGAGCCCACGCTTTACCCATGTTGGGTAGACTGTCGTCTTATTATCTGCGTTCCAGAGAACGTCAGGGTGTGAAATGTTGTCGGAGAGGAAGCAACACGCCTAAACCAATGAGTCCGAATTCTTCGACTATGAGCGGTTTTCCGACAGCATTGGCAGCTATTTATAAAGGTATCTTATGTTAGACGCCAACCGTGCCATTTACCTCTCGCCAAACAAGTATCTAAGTCGAGTAAAGAACGACTTACTGTCTGCATGAGTCTGCATCCAGAACAAGCCCCAGTCTTCAACTGAGAAATTGGAGCCCGGGAAGTCGAGTTGGGGATACCAGGTTTGTGGATACATATGCTAGATATCAACAAACTCGATTAGAGAACATTTCAAGGTAAATTCTCACTCGGGTCTGAAGATACGTACATAAACGCCAAAATCGATGTTGGGCAGATGCAAGTCGAGCTCGAAGTCTTCGCCAGCTTAATTTCAAAGAAGATGTTTGAATGGTTTTACTTCTTTAAGTGAACACGGCTCACCCTCTCCGTTGAAATTAAAGTCGGTCGATGAAGAATCATTAGACGTTCTAAGTGAATCAGTCGGAGCTGTAAGACGAATGTGGATGAGAACGATCTCACATAATCGGTGGGTTCGCCCAGAAAAACATGCCTTCTCCTCCTGTGGTTATCATATGGTGTGGATCGCTAGAAAGATAACCACAAGAACATTAGTGTAAGTTTTAAGCAGTTTGAAGAACTATCTCAAGAAGCTACGAACAGGCTGCGTACGAAATTAGACTGTTCCTTGTACCAGGTGTTCAGGGTATTCGAACCAGGAACACAATCTGGGCCCGATGGAAGTGTGTCACTGGCGCAGCGTGCCTCATTCATAAGCTCCCAGGCAAAGACGGTGGAAGACTCCTTGTAACGTTCGACGATTGTCTTGGCATACGCCTCTGCACAAAACAAATAAGAACGTTGATTTTAAGAGGATGCCGAGATTAGCCATTTGACATACGATACGAAGCGATGACATCTTTATTCGTGAAAAACATGTCGTGAGTTGCGTTCGCGCCTATCATCCAGTTGAGAAATAGATCTGAACCCTGTTCCACGTCAAAAAGAAGCGCTACTCCATTTGGAGCATGTCTACTTACGCCGTAACCAACCCTCTAATTCAAAAACAAGGAGTTTAAGCGTGTTAGAGAAGAAGAGAGGAGAAATCACATACCAGTTGTTGGTGAAAGTGATTATTAGGCGGATATCGTACTTGGCGGCAGTACTGATGACATTGTCTAATCTCTGAATACCCTGGGGTCCATCATTTAGGACCCATTGACTGCTATTCCAAATCTATCATAGTTGAAAGAGGATTTCGCCATTCAACTGTTGGTACCTCAAGCAAGACTAAGCTTACCTGGTAGTATGTCAACCCTGATTCAATAGCGCCGGCTAATTCTGATCCATTAATCGCGTTAAAGCCCTGAGAAGCGAAAAGGACAGTCACTTAATAGGAACTGCCTCAAAATATAGTTGCTGTGCTCACCCAAGTACGAACAACCTTGACTCCTTGATTCTGCATGCCTTGGAAAGTAGTCTCAACATCGTCCGGCGTCGTCAGAAGAGGTAGCCACTATGGAGTGATGACCTTAGATTCTATGTCTGAGAAACTTTTCTTCGAAATATTATACACACGTATGAATTAGCTCCAACAAAATTCTAAGTATGGTTGAGCATATAGGAAACCTGATATCCCATCAAGACGTACAAATGGCTTGCCATCGAGCTCGAATATTCTGCCGTTTGTGGTCACAAATCCAGGCGGGACGGCTAGCTTTGTCGGAGATGCTCGACCAGAACCCAGAAATCCAGCGCAAAGAACTAGCATAGATGAGAGTAAAGTACGCATAGTAACCTAATGTTGACAGCACAAAGTCCGCCTTCATTCCGTAAAGCATGCCGAGCTTTATAGAGAAAAAATATACTTCCTCTCGTAAACGTTCAGTCGTCGCAGGATACTATGACGGAATATCTTCGGAGTATACGAAAGTGTTTCACAAGTAAACCAACTGATGTTCAAGGGCAATATCATTACGCCGAATGATCTAGATATTGACGGTGTGGCTGAAAAGCTCAGACGGCGTTGCAGCACTGTATTCTTGCAAAGAAAGGCTTACTTACTGTAGGATATTTATTCAGAAAATCCTAGGGGCACATGATAGCGAGTCTTGTGACCAAGAGCCAGCAGAGCGTATGCAAAATATATTTAAAGACACCGGCGGGACAGCCCAATCACTTTGCAGTGGACCCATAGGATGTCAGCATCGCTGATGATACTTTTTGCAGATTGAAACTCTTTGGAAGTCCGTGACTCGGGACAAAAACAAATGCTTGCAGTATAATCATACATATTGCTACCGGCCACAATAATTTAAGCGTACAATACAGCAGGACAGTGAGGACAGTACCACATGACTGAGACAGGGCACATAGAGAAGAGAGGCGTGGAAGAGCGCCGGCCTAGGCGTCATCCGTCATAATGGCAATAAACTCCTGCTCGTTAATTTCCCCGTCCTGGTCTAAATCAAACTCATCGATCATCGCTTGCCTGATAAACAGTTATTCGTAAATGGTTGATATAGACGAATGTTTGAGTACGCACAATTCTTCATCGTCTAACTTGTCTCCAAGATCTCTCGCTACGCGTCGAAGATTCCGTAAGCTAATCTTGCCAGTACTGTCGTCGTCGAACAGCTGAAATGCGCGCTTTATCTCATCTAGAGGATCACGGGCTAGTATCTTTTCGCTCACTGAACATAGGGTATAAATCAACATCCTCATACGCACCAAAACTGCGTCCGCGTTGCGCAGAACATAAAAGACTTACTGATCTTCGCGAAGTCCTCATATTCCATGTAGTTATGGCCGTTCTTGTCGTGGTCGCGTAAAATCTTGAGCACCTCCGCCTTCTTGAGGTCAAACCCAAGTGCGCGCATTGCTACCTTGAGCTCGTGGTAGTCGAGACACCGGTCCTTGTCCGTGTCGAACAGGTCAAACGCCTCCTTGATCTCCTGCTTCTGCTCATCGGACAGCTCCGGCCGCGCATGCGTACGTCGCTTAACTTTAGACGCTGCAGAGTACATGTCACGTATAGCTTGTGTTGGTGGACGAAGTGTGTAATAACGTGTCAACGTTGAGTCGCGAGTCTCAAGCGCGACGCGTTGAAAATTCCCACGAACGCACGAACCGCCACATTAATATTAATATTCGCATTAACATTGAAACTAATAAAAAACAAGCCCTAAGAGGTCATCCGAATTAGTCAGTCATCCGAATATGGTGATTATTCAAATAAGGTACCTATCTCGTGTTTTAATTATAAATTATAAAATTATAGAATTTAGGAATTGATTATTAGGATAGGATCCATTCATTTCAAAACAAGATCAAACTATCATTGTAAAGTAACAAAAGAAGGCGACAGTACCATAAACGTATAAAATATTGCGGTGTTAATACAGGATTGCTTCCAGGCGACAAGTCACTCGTCTCGTACACCCTTCGTTTACCCCCTGACTCTCTTTTCCTTCTTTTTTTTTTCTGTTTCTCATGTCCATTTCCTTCGCTAAAATCGTCAGTCTCCCTCTATAGGGGCACAGGTTATTCAATCCATCAAGAGTTAAGCCCATTTCTTGACGTCCTCCGCGTTTGGACCAACGGGGGCGTCGGAAGCCGCGAGGTTGCACTGGTGGAATGCGCGGACTTGATCTGGACTGAAGGCGCCTACGACGCTATGCAGAAGACCGCGATTATGGAAGAGGACAAGATCNTTTTTCTTGCCTAGCGAAGTGTCTGTCAGAAAGAAAAATACATTCATAGATATAGTACTTACCAGTCATGCGGATATACTAGCGTTGGCACGATCGCGGGACGTTGCATCTTATACAAGAGGTCACGCACTTCCTTCAAGTTCTTAAGATGCGCACCATCGGGGTAGAGAGTGCCCTCCTTAATCGTTCCCTCAGGAAGTGGTGCGATTAACAGTTCTGCTGCACCACAAGGGTGAACCTGAAAGTGCAAGTTTCCAGTGACCGGGTTTTTCCAAAGCTGAGCAGTGTGAATTAATAAAGACAACGTCTCGAATCACTATAACAGACGTACCACTGGTAAAACCTGAACCTTGCCCTCCTCCCATGATGGAAGTTCGTTGAGAGGTAGCTCAAGACCCTCGGATTCAATTCCGAGGCCAGTGGACAGGGCATGCGCTGGGGCCATCCAGACGTATGGGTGGGGAGAGTACTTGACACGAGCACGAACGGCAACACTCTTCAGTTCCTTGGGAAGAATATCGAACATAGTTTTGCCGTCGACGAATGCAGTCGTGCCAAGAGGCACAGGGAGCTCATCGCCAGTGCCATCATCATAACGGCAGACCTGTGGCTTGCCCTTGGGGACCTTAATGCCATATAGCGTCGTAACCTTCGGCGGAAAGAAGTCGTATAGAGCAGCGTCGATGTGCCAGCGGTAGAAACGTGTCGCGCCATTCGTCTCGTCCTCGGGGGAGACCCGTGTCTTGTGGAAGGAAATGTGCGATGGGTGTTTGAGCTTAGCTTCAGCAAGGCCCTCGTGGTCATAGACCATACCGTTGCCAATTAACTGGACTTGCGGAACACGCGGGATGGTCTTGAGGTCAGGGTGAAGGATGGACTTCTTCTCTGAGCCGGTCTTGTTATTTCCGTGCCCGTAGCTCTCGCTAGCAGGGTCAAAAGCCTGATATAAGAAGTTTAGAAGGATATATGCATGCTTGCTCATTACTACGCACCTTAGTGAGCGCGTACTGCTGCTCTGGCGTCAACTCAACGTTTCTGAACAAGAGAGCACCGTGCTTCATGAGCCAAATGCATAAGAAATTGTTTTACATCTGACAGAACGTGAAATGTACACACTTTGTAAAGCAAGTCGGAGATCTTCTTGAATTGTTCCTCGTTGAGCTCACCCGGATGGATACCCTTGATCTCTCTTCCAAATTCCGGGTTGAACTTGGTCGGATCTGCGGAGGGAGGAAGTGGAAGTGGGATAATTTCAACAGCCATTTGCGTTGATAAAGAAAAGATAAAGAAAGATAAACTAGAACTGCGGCCCCGCTTTTATACTGTGTGCATCATTCATGGGCCTGAAATCACATGACCTACTCCTACTCAGATTGCCGTCAATCCGTCGTCAATTTACCTCCTGGATGTTATGTTTAACGAAAATATGAGACCCATGTCCAGTCTGAAGTTCTTATGAACAGACCTCTGAATTGATAAGATGAAACATAACGAAGTCATGTTCAAAGGAATGGTCAAATCGTTTAATAAGTCTTATCAGAGATCATGCTCGAATGTATTTTCGGCCGAGACATTTCAAGTTGACTGCAGTCTGCAGAGGCAGCAGCCTATAACTGTCACAGGCAATTTCATCGACGTACGCAATAACCAGAAAAATTCAGGGTGACGATGAAACATTTTAGAACAGACATCGAGGGGAAATACAACTATTCGAGCGGAGGTCTTCAAGTTGATGATATATCACTTCGGCTGACTTCATCAGCGTGACTCCTTCGCCTCTGACCTGGCAGCGACACCCTCTTCGCACCTCCATGGCCAAGCCCAACCTTAGAGAAGGAGAAGTTAGAGAACGTCGCCGGCTGAAGCAGAATGTCGGTGTTGGTCGTGAAAAACAAGACAAGGTACATGGCCAAGCGTGGGTCTGTCAATGTCAATGGTTCAATTGGTCTGATGCATGTTACAGAAAGTCGCGTCTGCAAAACCCGCTGGTTCGGGCAGCCTGAAATTCGCACTCTTCTATGTAGCTCTCGCAGCTGTCTCCGTATGCTGCGTTTACCTTGTATGTATCACTTTATTATGATGTCAGTGTCGAAGTGAGTGGTTCTGAAGCTCTTGCAGTCCTGGGATTTCTTTAAGGTTCTCCTTGAACCGTGGATTGACTTCCCTGATTCTACTCTGCACGGTGTGCGGTCACCTGCACCTGCTACCATAACTGCAGATATCCTAAAAAGAGACGCCATAGTAGATTCATTTAAGGTAAATGCATCCTGAACGATCTCTTTCAATCGTTACTCATAATGCCTGCGTTCCCAGCATGCATGGCATGCCTATGGTGAGGGACCGCTAGAGTTGCATCATCGACAGATCTGACAATTACTTTTGCAGAACGCGACGCTATGGGTGCCGACGAGTATCACCCGATCAGTCACGAAGGCACAAACCTCAGCTCGGCTGGCGGGATCGGTTACACTGTTGTCGACTCGCTCGACACGATGATGATCATGGGCCTCGAAGATGAGGTCGTACGAGCGCGCAAATGGATTGCGGAGAAGCTCTCATTTGACAAGGATGGATCATTCAGCACCTTTGAGGTGCGTCTATTTGGTAAACAGTTTTAATTTGTGTTCATGAGGCTTACTTCTGGATATGTGTATACTTAACTTTGACTACCTTAGACAACAATCCGCGTTCTTGGCGGTCTGCTGTCGGCATACCATCTTTCAGGTGAAGAACCTCTATATCTCGAGAAGGCAGTTGACCTCGCGGATCGCATGCTTCCTGCGTTCGACACGCCATTTGGTTTGCCGCTCTCAAGCGTCAATCTCGCTAAACGCATAGGCATTCCGGACCGCGACAACAACGGGTGGGTTAGTACAGCGGAGGTCTCAACTCTGCAACTCGAGATGCGCTACCTGAGCGTATTAACGGATGATGACACGTACTGGAAGGCGGCGGAGAAGGCATGTCCTTCCTTTTCCCCGTCTGCTTATTTCAGAGATTTTGACGCGTATTGTCAGGTCATGTCCACCATTAAATTGAATAACATCCGCCCGCATCTGGTGTCGATATTTATGAAGTAGGTCCTCGGCTATGGATCCTCGTTCAAATTTTACATTTAAAAAATTGTAGTCCAGAAACAGGAATGTTCGTTCCGTTCGATATTCGTTTAGGCTCGCGTGGCGACTCTTACTATGAGTATCTTTTGTACGTGTTTCTCTTGTTTCTATGTGCCTCTAGTTAAGCGTTCAATTATTAGAAAGCAATATCTTCAAACAGTATGTTTATACAGTGATTGTCTCTTAATTATGTCTTTTCAAATCCATCTGTAGGCAAGGACGGAAGAGGTCTATAAAAACGTAAGCAACATCACGCTCTTCGTCACCCGTTGCCTAATCTATGGGCTCTTTTAGATGTATCTCGAGAGCATGGACGCAGTCAATAAACATCTTGTCCAGAGGAGCAAATTGACGGGTATAATATACACGGCAGAGCTTATTCCTGAACGTAGACCTGGCGGAGAGACGTGGGTTATTGGATTGCCTTTCTGAATGAATATATTGATGAACCGACTTGATAGGGCTTGGCGCCTGCTCCCGAAGCAAGATCATCTCGTATGCTTCCTTGGCGGCTCGATGATGCTCGGGGCAACGACGGCGGGTGCGCTTGTGGAGAACGTTTCTGTCCCTCCGCACCCTTCTGAGCTCTCACCTGAGGCGAAACGCGACTGGCGCGTCGGTGTCGAGCTCATTCGTACGTGCATGGAAACTCACAAGACTGTGACGTGAGCCTGAAATATATAACATCCTGTCTGCTGGATGGCTAATGTCTGATGCAGAGGTTTGGCACCTGAGATTGTGCACTTTAGACTTCCGAACGATGGGATAGACTTGTTGACACCTGGGATGCCGACCGACTGGTATATAAAGGGCGCAAAGTAAGCTCGTTCAGAGCTAAATGATGTGCAGTTGCTGAGTTCTCGTAAGGCCTGGTGCTCCGCCTCCTCTCGATGCGCGGTATATTCTCCGGTAGATATACATACACTGCCATTATCAGGCTCATTGCTGATCCCGTCATCTCAGTCCCGAAACCGTCGAGTCACTCTTTATCGCCTATCGGCTCACGGGCGATGACATATACCGCGAGTATGGATGGCAGATTTTCCAGGCGATCGAGAAGCACTGCAAGATATCAACCGGTGGATATGCTTCGGTGCTCAATGTAGAGGAACTTCCCGTGAAACTTGAGGATAAGATGGAGACGTTCTTACTTGTGAGTATTTGTTTTTGTAGTTTTATCTTCATTATCTAACCGCCTTATTCTTTCAATCCTTTCAGAGCGAAACTCTGAAATATTTGTATTTACTCTTTTCCGATGCAAAAGATATTTCATTGTCAGGTATGTTTTCTTAAGTATCTAAGGGCTTATTGACTTGAACCCCGCTTTTCAGAATACGTACTCAATACCGAGGCTCATCCTTTCCCCATCTTCACGCCGACTATTCGTACAGGATTTTCGTAGATAGATCTAGTCTCATGGATGTACTGTCATTAAAAGAATCTGTTTATAATTTGTGACCAACNTTTTTCCAAAAATAGATATAAGTACCATATGTCTAGAACTCTGATATTAATGCGCGTTACACGAAGTGGCTGCCTGGCTGCTGGCATGCCATTCTTACCTCCATCGTGATCACCGTTAGCACTGTCGTGCCCTCTGCCTTGTTGCAACACCTTAAGTCACTGGCACCGTCTGAGGCCGTACGGAACCGAAGATTCATCGTGCAGCAGTTTATCAATATTCATTTTTTCTCAACATCCCCCTCTCGTTGCTTGATTTTCTTCTGACTCGCACCGATGGTTCGAGAGAACAGCTTCAGCGACTCAGATGGACGCTCACTCACGCCCGACCTCGACGAGGAGATGGAGCACAACTTCATTGGTCCTCCAGAGCCCATTGCTGCTTCTCCAGTAGAAGACAACACGACAGGCGGGCAATTTGACCTTCCACCTGCGAAGCTGCCCACCAAATCAACCTCCACATCGCCCAGCTTTGTCTTTCAGGAACGTACTGAAAAGCCTGGACAAGCCATGTCCGCATCCTCCATTGAACTTACGGCGATCAAGCCTGCCCGCAGTGGGAGCTCGGATACCGTGCCCAAGCGACCAGGGCTCGCGGTGGAACGCTTTCGTAACTCGGTTCGCAAGATTATTCACATGAATAGAGGCTCGAGCGCGTTGTCGCTTGGCGGGATCGGTGCTGAGCCGGGTATCGACCCGCGCCGCTCGAGCGCGTACTTGAACTATGGCCACCTCCGCCAAAAATGCACGGTCGAAATTGTCGACTACAGCTCCGTGCGTGCGAGCTTTGGTCGTATGGAAAATAAGGGCTTCATAGAGTTCATGGACGATCCTAAGGCAAGCAAGCGGGAACCGTGGGTCAAGGTGCGCTGGATCAACGTTGGAGGTGTAAGCTGGGATGTCATTAGTTCTCTTGCACTTAGGCACGGTATGTTAATACTAGATGCAATGTCAGAAGGCTTGGCATTTTCCAATGCTGATTTGCATCGCTCGGCATAAATAGATATGCATCCTCTCGCGCTCGAGGATGTGTTACATCAGCGTACAAAGCAAGCACGCTCCAAAGCCGACTATTATATGCAACACCTTTTTATCCGTGTCTTGCGACACACCCTCGTACCTAACAACGATGATGAATCACCATTGGAGACGATCGTACCATCGATCACACACCTACCTCGCTCGTCGAGCCCGGACTCTGCGGATGGCGGAATGTCCGATGACGAAGGCGTGAAGAATTGCGGAAGCGGCGAGCCGGACGAAGAGCAAACGCTTTCGGGTTCGAAGTTCTTGACAAAAAGAAAAACAGGATCACTGGGAAAGACTATGAGTTACGCAATGGCAGACTTGGAGAACGGGGAGGAAGACCGGCAAAGAGGGAGGATGCCGACATCAATGAGTATGCACTTGGTACGAAGTAATTACATATTCTGGTTTTCTTCGACTTGCTGAATGGTTATATAAAGCGTCGGAAGCGAGAAGCAGAGGCCAAGACTATTGAAAAGCTAAAGCGCGGCGATCGCGTCAATGTCAAGACAATGCCTTTCTTTATATTCCTCTTCCGAGATGGTATAGAATACATTCTTGTGTCCGCCTCGAAACTCGGCTGATAATGCCGTGAAAATAGGGACTGTGATTTCAATCAATCAGTCGCCCGATATAAGTTTCGTCGCGCCTATCAGTGCGCGTCTGCGCCAGAGAGACACTGGCCTGCGTGCAACGGCGGATCCGTCGTTGTTGGTGCAGAGTTTGCTCGATTTAGGCAAGCAATTTGTTTTCATAATTAAAGCTACCCTGAATAAGCATCAATAGTTGTCGACGAGGCCTTGGAAGTTGTGGACGAGTTTCAGACTAAAATATTTAAACTTGAACGCGAGGTTCTTATTAAACCGAAGATGAAGACAGTTCGCTTCTGTACGTACATGACATTGGGGCTTCATTAGTTGTAAAATATAAATCTCTGTTACAGTGCATATAATGTCTGGCGACCTGACGTTGCATAAGCGCACGCTTGAGCCTATAAAGACACTCGTGTATGGGCTGCGGCGATATGACGTTGACCGGTGTGCGGCACTGGTAACTTCGTCTGGCGGAGATGCTGCAAACACAAAAATCCAAGGCTTCATGAGTCACAAATCGAAGATTTACCTCGCAGATGTGCACGACCACATTGACTACATTATTAGCAGCATTGACATGTTCTCTGGTGTCTCTGAGAACCTGATTAATTTTACATTCAATGTACGTTTTCTGAGTTTTTCTCCTTAGTCCCATACAAGCATGCGCAGAGACTGATTCTGTTATAGATGGCTTCGTACGAAATGAACGAAGTAATGTAAGTCTTTATCTTCAAATAAATGTGTATATTTTAACTTTTTGTTTCACTTCTCCCAGGCGCCGGCTGACAATGGCGACTATCATTTTTCTTCCTCTGACGCTTCTGACTGGTTATTTCGTACGATTTCGCTATTGTTTGGCGTTTGATTAAAGCTTGTTCACTTTGACACTTTGCTAGGGAATGAACTTCCAGCCATTTTGGGCCGTCAATAACAACAGCGATGCGCTGTGAGTTGTTACTTACTCCGATCAAAATGTTGTGCTCATAGAGATCCCTAGGTTCTGGAAGATCGCAGTTCCAGTCATGGTTGTCGTAGCCCCACTGTTCTTGTGGCCTGACTTCGAGCGAATGTACTACTACTGCATGAAGAGATGGTCTGCGTACAAATCGAAGAAGGTAGGAATGTTGCGGGAGAATTTTTCGGATGTGATATACTTACCAGGCTGTCGCTGCAGGCTCTCAAACGGAGCGCGAAGAAAAAGCAATAAAATAAATGCAGGATGATATACTTGGGATGCACGGGCGCATTTCATCTACATTCATACTCTTGGTTATACATACAGTGACGACCCCTGCAAGACATAACGATCCTTCTTCCTTCACATTCTACATCCGTTCTTTTCGCTTTTCTGGTTGTCTGATCATCTGCTCCGCTCCTCACAGTCGTTGGATACATACTAATTTCTCTGACTGCTTTCCTATCCACTGATTTTGCTCCAATACCCAATTGACGGACTTCTGTTGTCGTGGTATATCTATCTCTTTACTCCACACCATTTGCTTCCATAATATATTGACATAATAGGATTCGCGTTCGCCGATCAGGTGACATCATTGTCCTAATTGATTGATGACCTCATCGCTGCCAGTAATCCAGCATAAAAACTCGAGAAATTATAAGTTTGCCTTGCCCCGGTCATCATGTCCCAAGGTGTCCAGTCACAAGCTAATATTAATGGTCAATCTTCCCAACTACCTCCAATTGAAGACCTCATCGCAAAGTACGGGGATTCGTCCAACACCACCATGATCGAGGAAAAATTCTCTGTTTGGCGTCACCCCCACACAGGTGCAGCCATCGGCTATTCCCTCTCTAATCCTGATTCCAAGCATACCTACTGTATCGTCTGGGGCACCCCTTTGTGTGAGCCATCACAAGTGCAGGAAGTCATCGGCGCCTTCCTCGCCTGGGTAAAGGAACAGGACTATGCGCCCATCTGGTCATGCGCGGACAACGAAGTTGAGAGAGTTCTTACCGAGAGACACAGTTGGCGTGCTATCATGTGCGTCCAGGAGGATGCGCTTGACCCCACACGTGCGAATCCTGAGCAGAACAAGGAGGTGCGCAAGCATATCCGCAAGGCTCAACGTGCTGGGTGCACTATTGTCGAGGAGGACGGCGTGCCAAGCGATGAAATTCAAAGAGAGATTGACTCGCTCATCGAGGAATGGAAGGAAAATCGGAAGGGGACACAAGTGCATACCACCGATGTGAAGCCATGGCGCGATATTGCACATCGCAAATATTTCTACTCGCGAGATGCGGAGGGTAAGGTAGGGAATATATGATCCATCTACCTCTGAAAAGTCTAATAGCAATGTACTAGATCGTCGGCTTTCTCTTTCTGGCCAAGATTGCCGACGGGTGGGCGATCAAGGACAGCATTCAGGTGCGCTCTGCACCAAAGAGCCTCACGGAATGGCTCATCGCATCTGCCATTCACTCGCTTGCGGACAAGGGTGAGCGCTACCTGACATTCGGGCCTACGCCTGCTCCGAACATACAAAGCGCGGAAAACTCGCAGATACCGTCGAGTAGCTTCAAGTTCCTCAGCAAGACGTACACTGGGATTGAGCGATCGTTCCTCGGAAATAAGCGCGAGTTCCGCAAAAAATTCGAGGTAGAAGGCGAGCCTATTTTCGTGTGCTATCCACAGGAAGGGCTTGGAAGGCATGGTATCTCTGCACTGATGAAAGTGTTGACAGACTAGAGATAAGAAAGTTGAGATTTATGATACTGTACTGTAATCATAAAGGGATACCTTACAGTATACGATTATCACATATACTTACATCCGGACTAATTCAGACTGGAATATTCTATGGCCTTAAAGTACTGTCGGAGGTTCGATACTGCATTTGACATACTTGCAGAACTCAGAAACCCCTCAGCATAGTGGGATTAATCAATACTCCCGTGCGAATACGAATGTGATGTACATACTCCTACGCTTCTTAGAGTCCGTCGAGAGTTTTTATACTATGTTGAAGAAAAATATTGGAAAGAGAATTATAGGATCTTAATTCTGCAAGTTTACACGCATTATTACTGAAGCGCTCTCATGCAGTCCGTAGACAAACTTGTGTAGAGTGTAAAAAAACCATATAGACAAATGAGTAGATAGCTGTACCTGCATGTACCATTCTGTAGACTAAATGCTCCGCATCGCACTGATAATGAATCAATTAGTCTCCCTAACTGCTAGCTGGTACGTTCAAACTCCGACCAGTAACAGAGAACTCAGCGGAAGCGCGTCAAAAGAAGTACACACGTGATATGTGAACAATTACCACGTGCTCAAATCAGACCTTTTTCGGAAATGAAAATAACTCCCTCAGGCTACCTTCAAATTTACGACTAAGTCTACTTACAAAATAATTGCATTTCTTTAAAGCTTAATAAATCTGACTGGAAGTCCGAAATGCTATTTGACTTTGGAGACCTTGATCTGACGGATGAGGGGAGCTCACGCGACAGAGAAGATCGGATGCGAGCCGCGTTCAAAAAAAGCAAGCAAAGTTATGCGAAGGAAAGAGTAACAACCGAACCAGGCGTAAGTCATGACATTAAAAAAAAATTCTAGGCTTTTCTCTGGTTGAATGACTACGCCTAGTGGTATGACCCTCCGGAGATCCCAGCACCGACGAAATTACACGTCCGGAATATCGACTACAGCCTTAATAATTTATATTTGAGACGCGAATACTCTCAGTTGCTTCCTTTAGCTCTGTCTCAAATCGAGACAGAAGAGGTCAATGTAGGGGGAGACGGACGAGAGCAACAGCTTGTTGATCTTGCCATGCGATGTGCATTGAAACTCAGGAAAACGGACCTTGCCGGGCAGCTCGCGGATAAGGCGGTTCATAAGGTGACACAAAGACCACTCGATTACGCTTCCCAGAAACTGAGAGAGCTGTAGTGGCCGACGAATATAGGCTTGACGTCGATATCTGCTGAGGCGTATCTTGCATATTCGCGGCCACGAGGTGCGTTGTTTATAGACATGTGAACATAATTTCTCTCTTATAGCTCCCTAGATGCCCTTAGTGCTTCTTTATTAACAATATCACGACGTGGAGCTCTCGCGCCCTACATTTCCTTATTGTATCGGTCTCTGGAAGGCCTTTCTGAGAAACTGGGAACTTCAGATGCGCTTGAGTCGATATTACAAATGATTCGACCTCACTTTAGGCCACAAATCGAGGCAGATGAAAACGGTACTCTTGATGAAGATACAGCAAACAAGCTAGTATCGGCTTGTGGAATTGTAGGCTCTGATCAGGAGAGGCTTGTTGCTCTCTTGTGTCACAGGCCTTCTGCTGAAAAAGAAAACCACGAAGAGAGAAGTGTGAAAACGTTATAGGGCGAAGGTTGATGTACAAATACTTGTATTGTAAGAAATGTATTAATATTCAACTTGTTCCTGAAGTGTTCTTATAGGACTACAAATGTTATCTTTCAATAAATGCATTGTATTACAAATTAACAGATTCGCGTAATCGTTTCTCGACTAAATCCAATGCGTCCTTCCTAGCCGTCCACAAGGGCGTACCTACCTTCACAAACCTCTCCCAAGCATGATTTGCTCCCGGGACTGTATACAACACGCAGTCCTTCCCGTCTGCCGTCAGTTTATTTGCTAAATCCACTGAGTCCATTAAAAGTTTGTCGTCCTCTCCTACCTGTTGGAATTTATATGGTGAAATGAGGAGCATTGACAGTGTATACGTACTATTAGCGTTATGGGAGGGAAGAGCGAAGATTGTGCGAATAAAGGCGATACATAGGCGTCCTCTCTATTGATTCCAGGCGGGAGGTAGCTCTGCCTGAGAGCTTTGTGTATCCAGCTTAGAATAGACCAAGTCGCAGCTTTTGCGACACCCACCCTCGCCAGATTAGTCGGGGGGTACCATGCCACTATAGCCTTAATATCTACCACGTCCTTCGGCGCCTGCAGCGCCGCGAGAATCGCTACGTTTGCTCCAGCTGAGAAACCCCCAAGCGTAAGTTTGGACAGGTCGAACACGTCTGGCTGAGAGACGACGTATGCAAGCACGTCGAGCGCGTCATCTATTGCAGACGGATGGGGGTACAGAGGTGCTTTGGCGTAGTCCGCGTCCAACACAATGCAGCCGAGCGTCATCGCCCAGTACGCGCAGAGCTCGGCGTCAGAGCCGTGGCAGGGCAAGACGAAACCGCTTCCATGAAAATTAACATGGACAGGAAGCGGCGTTCGACCCGGTTCGTACATCGGGGGCTCGTAGACGTGAACGCTTATTCTCCTCCATGTATTCTTGGACGAGGGCATCTGGATGGTTCGTGCATAGCGAGTAGATGCTGACTTTGGGAGTATGCCTATCCGAACGTCCAAGAGCCTGAACACAAAAAGAAGGGGAATGAAAGGCAGTTGGCAACAGAAAGCGACGAGCTCTGAGACGAAGTACGTCCATTCAAAAGGAGTGGATATCATGGCAGTAGTAACTTGAAGTAACCAAATAGCCAAGCCTGAGGTCATTGGAACTAGCAAGCCGAATATAGCCGAATCGCACAAACGCGCCTGAACCTTGAGACGCGCGATATGCGATATGGCTGCCAGTGCGCAATTTCTGCACCCAAGTCTTCGAGCTTTCGCTTTTACTTTAAGGACTCCCCGACTCGCACCCCCATTCTCAAGAGTGCTGAACCTGTCGCAGAAGCGCACCATGTCACTCTCGGTCGTCTCCTCATCCAGTGAGCGCTGTCCTTCCCGGAATCCGATCTTAGACGGTCTAACACGCACTTTGCCCTTGCTGCAGAGGCCCCTGGCGCCGTCGGCCCCTACTCGCAGGCAATCAAGGCCGGGAACCTCGTCTTCGTGTCCGGCTGCATGCCGATGGACCCGACGTCTATGAAGGTTGTCGAGGGCGAGATCGAGGCACAGGCAAAACAGGCACTCGCCAACCTCAAGGTTGTCGTCGAGGCCAGCGGGAGCTCCGTCGACAAGGTCGCAAAGACTACCGTGCGCCTAACTTCTCCTCTTCGCGAAGATAAGCGTCATGTTAACTTTTTTTTTGATTTTGTTTTGGCGGCACGCAGGTTTTTCTGAAGAACATGGACGAGTTCGCGCGTGCGAACGCCGTGTACGCCGAGTTCTTCGGCTCGCACAAGCCCGCGCGATCGTGCGTCGAAGTCGCCAGACTCCCGCTCAACGTCCTGTTCGAGATCGAGTGCGTCGCGGTCACTGAGTAGGCGGTGCTCGATCATTGGGAAGGTCAGATGGGAGGTTGATAGATATGAAAAATACATAAAAGCGAGTGCATGTATGCAGTATGCTACCGCCCCTTTTTGGCCTCGATTGTCAATTGCATCGGCATTGTCTGCAAGACTATTGTAATAAGCAAATAGTACAACTAAGGTCCTCTCGACATGAATGTCTAAAATTTGCTTGAAGCGCCTCACGTGTGGTTGAATTGAACATACCGCGATGCGCGATGCTTATCGGGGATAAAACCTGAATATCAGCACTCCCTATTACTTTCTACCTCCCACCACTAACTCTACGTTCCTCTCCGGCAATACTAATGTCTCTCTCAGTAGTTCAGACAGACAGTGCGTTTACTCTACGACATTACATTATTAAATACTAAGAACACACATCATATCTCTGCATACAGACGCGCCCAGCCCCAGTGCACCATACTCGCAAGCAATCAAGGCGGGCAACCTGCTCTTCGTATCCGGCTGCGTGCCAATGGACAAAGAAACACTGACGATCAAAGCAGAGGGCATCGAGGCGCAGACCTTGCAGGCACTCGCCCACCTCAAGGCTGTCGTCGTCGCCGGTGGAAGCTCGGTCGACAAGATCGTCAAGACCACAGTAAGTGTTGCAATCTTTCCTTCAGTCGTTCCCTTGCTGTGTGTTTATTTTATGTTTGCCGCANTTTTTTTTTTTGTGTTCGGCATAGGTCTTCATTAAAAATATGGATGAGTTCGCGCGCATGAACGCTGTGTACGCCGAGTTCTTTGGTGGCCACAAGCCTGCGCGTTCGTGTGTTGAAGTTGCACGCCTTCCGCTGGATGTGCTGTTCGAAATCGAATGCATCGCTTTATTGGGATAGACAAAAATACTCGGCAGGGGAAACGAGGAAGAAACGAAGTTTTAAAGAGAGAGATGATGGTCCATTTGACTTCAAGTTGGTCTTGGCATTGCGGAATAGGGAGGCTCTCGCGATCGGATATCGAGGTGTAATTTTAAAATAGAACGAAATCTAGACACAAAGAGATGAAAAAATATTATAACAGAGATATCACAATTACATCTGCTCAATGACTGCTTGGAGCATCGCTTCGTCAAAAATCTCGAATCCTTTCTCTTTTGTTACCTAAAAAAGCAAGTTTCAGTGCTCATCATTCGCGTTCAAAGAATAAAATAAAACATAAACCGTACCTGTGCTAACTGCACGTTGTGTTGATCCAGCTTCTCTTCCATCACCTGCTTCAAGACTTTGAGCGTCAACGTCTGTGCTTCGATCAGAGTCATTTGCTACTTGGATAAATGCACATTAAGCGTGAGCAGCTTCTAGTCAACAGAAAACATAATGTTTGACAGACCGAATGCCATTTATCTTGGAGTTCGCTTTGTGCAGCCTCCGACCCTGAACCGATTGCTTTTGCGTCATACCGCATGAAGGTTCCCGATGGGTCAGTGTGGAATCTAGAAGCATTGTCAGATAAAATTGAGTTTCACGGACTGCAAACTCACAATTGAGGCCCGTTCTCGTCAACGCCAGCAATAAGAAGTGCAACACCAAACGGCCGACTCTAAAAACCATCGTTCCACAATCAAACAGTCTGATTAGGNCCCCCCTATGCAGAATTCAAAACACACAACGCACCATCATCTCCTCCCCATGCACGCTCTCCCCGAACCTCAGCGCGAGATCGCACACCGCCTGCGTCGCGCTTTCCACGCGGATCGGCTCGTCGTACGTGAATGCGTGGTTCTGCGAGGTCACGCGCGCGTGGTCGATCATCGTGCGCGCGTCCGCGGTGAGCCCCGACATCGCGCAGCCGAGGTGCGCGTCGATCTCCATGATCTTCTCGATGGAGGACGACTCGATGAGTGGCGACTGCACGCGCTTCTCCACGCCGAGGATGACCCCGTGCGGCGTGCGTACGCCGACGGTCGTTGAGCCGAGCTTGCCGGGCGAGGTGGTGGTTAATGTGGTTAGTTTAGATGAAACGTTTCGTAGTTACGTCTGCGTGTGTGCGCTCACTTTGATGGCTTCGATGGCGTACTCGACTGAGTAGAGCATCAATGACATAAAGTCCCCCATGTAGATGAAGGATGGGTACCTTGGAAGAGACGGCCCTCTGGCGAGAAAGTGTTCACGCCGCGGTCTATAAGGCGATGTCCAAAGGTCAGCTCTCTGCATTTCATGGACTCAGGAGGCTCTCTTGCCATATTCTGAGCGAGTAAGAAACATTTCGGGTTATTTTGAAGGGTTTCCTGAATCTTGAAGGTGTACAGAGGACGGTGCAGGTAGGTTTAAGAGGTGACGAATGCTAAACGTACGTGCTCACTGGACGCGCGTCGCGTCTGTCTTCACGCGCAAGCTTGGGTTACGTAAGCGCATTTAATGGGTTCTTGCAGAACATACATCCATGTCTCGTCTAAAACAATTACATGTCCTGAAATTCGTAAAAATTTCTTTCTATCTAATCTGGAGGAGTCTCGATTAGATTCGTGGACGCAAAACTACGCCATCAACTAGGAGTGAAATCTTCAATGGTCTCGCAGAACTCCTTGACAAGGCGTTTCTGAATATCAACACCCTTCTCTGTCTACAAAGTCAATTCAATCAGCATACAACCCTACGTTTATAAAGGTGAATTCAGTACTTGTGTATCCGCGATAGCTCTGAATGCATACGATGAGCTTGAATGAAATGGTTTGGATAGAAGGAGACACACATACCTCATGACAATGTACTTTCTGCCAAATAGGACTTTGTCGGATGCATCGCCGGTGACTTCTCCGCCATGCACGGATAGGTCTGAGGTGTTGACTATTCCACCCGCTTCCTGAGCGATGATAGTACCTGCCTATATGTTCGTGAGTATATTCCACTACAAAGCGCCAAGAAGGCACGTACGCAAACATCCCAGGGCCTTTGCGCCCGTCAATAAGCTTCCGATGCTATTTTAAAAAGGATATCTTACCAGCAACCGATTTCCCTACCCCACACACTCGTCAGCATATACACAGACACAAGTGATATCAACATCATTCGGAGAAACTCACCAATACAAATCCAGCTGCCCACTCGCCACGGCCGCAAAGTTCAGCGCCGCGCTCCCCATCGACCTCAGCGAGTGCGCCATCTTGCCGCGCGGGATCTGCTGCCCGTCGCCAGCGAGCCGCGAGAACGAGTCAGCTCGCGCCTTGATCGGCACGAGGCCGCGGTCGGAGCCCCACTCAACGGCAATGAGCGCCTGCGAGAGCGAGGGCAGCGGGCGCGGCGGGGCGAGCGGGAGCCGGAGGGGGGCACCACCGCCTTTCACGAGGTAGGAGCCTTGCGCCTCTGCGCCGTAGTACTTTTTTTTTTTTTTGCGGAAAACGAAAGGATGAGTGCTGGGGTTTTAATTGGACAGATGGATTGCACCAACAAGCCAGTCGATGAACGGGTTGAAGATTACCCCCAGGACGGAGCGCTTCTGGGAGATGAGCCCGATTGAAATGCAGGCGAAGGGAAAGCCGTGGACGAAGTTCGTCGTCCCATCTGGCAATAAATGTGCATATAACATGCTTCGATGAAAAGTTCAGATGCAAAAAAAGAACAAAACACCAGACAGACCGATGGGATCGATGCAGAAAGTAGGACAATCTGTAAGCTCGGCCAGCTTCCCTTCAGCAGCTGTCCCTTCCTCGCCGATGCTGTCAAGCCATCCACTGAGCATTTCCTGGCAAGACACCGAAGACAGTCGAATAAAGAGCTCATTTCTCACTCACAAGCCAAAGGTCGGGTAGACCTCACTGATCTTCTTCCGCACAAGCTCTTCGACACCCTTGTCGTACTGCGTAACCAAGTCCACAGAGTTCTTCTTCTCCTCGACTGCCTCTGCGGCCGAGCGGAGGATGGCGTCCGATCCTTCCAAGATGAGCTTTCCTGCTTCGCGCGCGAGCTCGATGGAGAACTTCAAGAGCTCTTTGAGGCTCTCTCCAGACAGACTATTCGCAGACATTGGGGGTATTTGCGAGGTTAGACAGACTGACTCATAGATGACTATCGTTTGCCGTTTGCCACACACGTGCATGAATTAACGCGTTATTTACGACTATTTATACTTGAAGCCACAAATCCAACTTTATTTCCACATTTAAAAAAAAAAAAGGCACATTCACCAACGAATAATGACCATCAACTTATCACGACTTTTAAAGAAAACCATTCTATGTATAAAAACGGAATTCTACTTATCCACAGATCACGTAGGAAGAGCGCATATACCTCACTACTCTACTCTCCTTATTGAAAGCCATAGCCGTGGACACAATTGCACAGACAACGGTAAAGCTATACATCTACCTGAGCGCATCTGACGAAGGGAAGGCGGCGATGGACACAGTTGCTTTGCCTTTGCCTGAAGAGCTAAAACAAGACCAAGGTTATTATAATATTAATCCATCCTTCTTGTACACTCTTCCCATCTTCATAACAAACGAGATGCTGTCCGCACATACCGCTCTCTCGAACTCTCCTTCCAGATCCCCTCTCGTCGCAATCAAGTCCGCCGCGAACCCCTTCCGCACTGCGCCGAACGCCATCTCATTGTCCCCAACATCCCCCCGCCCCTCCCCCATCTCCGCAACCCTGTCCAGCCGCTCCCCACCCTTGTCACCCTCCCACTCCATCGACCGCACGCACTCCCACCCGCCGAGCGTCGCCCACGCCAGAACGTCCCTGTAGTCCGCGCCCAGCTGCACCATCAGCTGCATC
>SGPK01000305.1:0-29590 GCA_004802695.1 Phellinidium pouzarii
CGCGCTCGTCGCTCCCGGATCCAGAGCCGCCGCCACGGTAGCCTGGCCCGAGAATTTGCAAGACGACCGTGCGCGTGAGCCAATGAGGCACGTCATCACACCCGAAAAACTCAGTAAGAGGAGACACTGTCAATTCATCAAGAAGAATGTCAGCCGTGAAGGATGTAGCACCAGTTAAGATGGAGCGCTGGTGGAGCAACAGACTGCGCGAGACAGCCTCGGGATCGAGCTTTAATAATACCTCACGTGTGAAACCGTCTTGCTCAAGTGCAGCCCACAAACGGCGCGAGGATGAAGATCTTGTGGAGGGAGAAGGAGAGGAAGAGACGGGGCTATTGCGCGACAACGGTGTTTGTAGGTGAGAAGCACTTGCAGGCGACGGAAATTTGTCTGCTTCGGCGGGATGGGGTGACAACATACCCAACTTCGGCGTCTTCTCCAATAAATTATCAGAAGCCACCGTCGGCGGCGTACTCAAAATTGACCCATTGATGTGAATGGAAGGAACTGTGTCCTGGCAGAATCTTTTCCAGCTGTCTTCGTCTGCGGGTGTAGCATGATATGCGATGTATCGAGCGACTAGCCAAGCCACACGTGCTCGTTCAAAATCCTGCATACCATCATTGGCCCCGCTGACCAGATAACTAGCACAACGTTGGAACTCATACTCGAACTTCGCGCGGTCAACAAGAAAGGGGAGACATAACAGTATACTGGAGGCGAAGTCTTTCCAAGCCCTGTTGGCCTCTACATTCTCACCACCCGTAGAGACCGAACGATGAGTAAAGGTAGTACCGAAGATAGCTTCGTGAACTAGTGCTTCGAAAGTCCCTCGCTCAACCTTCCTATCTTTAGAAATTAAGTCGGGATGTGTCCGCCGTCCCCAGAAAGCCCGTTTCTTGCGTGATTCTTCCTGTTGCTTTGTAGGCTGAANTTTTTTCTTCCTTATCTTCGTATCCTTCTTCGAAGACAGCGACCAGACCAGAAGGGAAGAGATCCCTGATTGCGGCCGCGCGATCACTAGGAGGTTTATAAAAATACAATTTTGAACCCTTAAGCACCATTTTATATGACTTCCAGTTCCTGGTTGAAGAAAGTTGCGGAGAAGAGACAGAAAAATTCTGCAGGCGATTGATGAACCCTGAACGATGCACAATCTGCGATGCACGTTTGGACGAATCTTCCGGCGTAACATCAGGCTCGATAATTGTCGGTGTTGTGGTCGATTGCGTCGACCCTTTACGTTCGGGGTGCGGATGACCACCAAATGCAAAAGAGAATGCGCCGCTACGTCCAGAGGAGGAAGAGTTTACCGCATCTATCGACTTGCCCTTGGACCGCTCAAAGTCAAATGACCGCTTCCGTGGAGGTTTTTTTGGGCTTGGGGGAGCAAGTCTCCCGGCAGGACTGCTAGAAAGTGCAGACGACACCTGCGTAAAGGACCCAGACCCAGAATGCGAATGAGCATGCCTTAGTTGGTGCATCACATTGTCGCTCGGCGGCGTCGACGGCGTGCCTGGCATTACAGGAAATGGGTATATTTTGCTATTGAAAGAAGCAGGTGTACTGGGCGTGCCAGTTCGGTACTGCTCAATCTTCATCTCGAGCATCGTGTTAAGGGGTGTGAGCTTCGGGGGAGGCGAGACCGTGAGGTTATCGGCAGACCGCGACCAGCCCTTACGCGATATACTACGCAAGTCACCTAGGTCATTCGATCCGGTGATGATGTCCGCTGCACCTTGCAAGTCCGTGCTGGAGCGCGATGACAGGTCGAGTACCGATCTGCGGATGTGGTCAGCAGCGCTCGAACGCGAAACAAAACGCGTACTGCGCACCTGCTAGCTCTATCGTTCAGTCCTGCCGGCCCTCCCGTGAGCTTTACATCCTTTGCTTGACTAGAAATAGCCTCGATGGGGCGCGGGTCGGTCGGACCAGAGATAGTCGGCCTGCGCCGCGAGCCGATAGAGCTCGTACTCGTACTTGCGCGCGGCTCTGTCGGACTGGCACGCGAGCTCGACGCGGTACGTGCAAACCACTTTGTTGGTCTTGAGAAGAAAGTAGAGATTCCGGACGGTGATGAAGAACGAGTGATTGAAGGTAACGAGGGGGAAGGTTTGACGCCTGCGGGAGTGGAGGGCAGTTCCTGAGGCGGGGCAGCGAGGTTCATTGACGTGTTCGAGGGCTGCCCACGTCGGATAGGCATTTCGAGAGCAATTCCTCGCGAGTTTATCGTCTTGTGAGGTGGTGGTCAGACGAAAAGAGAGCCCAGGATCAGAGGCAGATGTATACTAGGCTAATGGGTCTGTCAGACTAAGTTTGCTGATGACTCTGGAGATGAGCTCTGAGTTCAACGCGAGATCAGTATTGTCTCCACCGCTCTCGTCGTCGTCGTCACTGTCGTTGTTGAATACGATATCATACAATAAGAAGCAGAAAGGAGAGGGGTGAGACAAGTAAGAGATCAAGCCGTCAACTTTTGATACTTCGCTGATTCGGAGTCGGAACACGCGACTGCGAGCCGCCGGCAGCCTCACTGGTTGCAATTTCCTTCAAGTTGAAGCAAACAATCTCTCTTCCTACCCTTACCATCTTTTCTGACTTTGCGAAGGATGAGTCTGGCGCAGGATATTGTCATGTTATCGACCGCTTGGTCTCATGTCTTGCTTACGCCGTTCACGAAAGTGGAGGAGAGCTTCAATCTGCACGCAACGCACGACGTGTTGATGTATGGTACTGACGCGTCAAACCTCTCGAAAGCCAGTATTTATTTTATTAACGGTGTCAAGATATTGGACTGAAGACTGAAATATAGTATGACCACTTCATGTTTCCTGGTGCTGTCCCGCGTTCTTTCCTAGGAAGCCTTATCTTAGCCTGGACCTCTCTGCCCATCATCCATCTGATGAGGTATTTTGATGCCGTTTCATCCAAAGCAGACATGCTGATATCTGGTATGCAGAGTTCTCTATTTCCATTAATCTTCTGATTAATTACGCTCCTATGCAGTAAGGCTAACTCTCGCGACTTTGAATGCTGTCGGACTATGCGTCCTACGTCGCACTGTTTCCAAGCGCTTCGGTTTCAGGACCGGGGCATTTTTCACAGCGTTATCGTGCAGCCAGTTCCATCTCCCCTTCTGGATGGGTCGAACTCTCCCCAATACATTCGCCTTGTTCCCAGGTATTTCCTCATAACAAAGCTAAAGAAAGAAGCCTATTCACCCATTATCGGTAGTCAATATCGCCTACAGCTATCTTCTAGGCCGCATGCCAAATAGCACTCGACCCTCCCAGGATTTTATAATCAAGGCAGTGGCGTTGTTGACGTTTACAGCGGTTATCTTCCGCGCTGAGATTCTCCTTCTATTGGGACCTCTGGTCCTCCAAGCACTTTTAACCCGGTGGATATCATTCACCGTAGTCGCGAACACTGGAATCCTCGTGGCGTCTTTTTCCATCTGTTTGTTCTTCATCTTCCATCTTCGATACTCCAAGCATTTGACCTTCTGTATACTTTCTTTTTCTAAGTGCTGACTGTTTTCGTGGACTCTTACTTCTGGTCGAAGTGGCCTCTCTGGCCGGAATTGCATAGCCTATACTTCAACGTCTACCAGGGAAAGTCGGCAGATTGGGGTGTCTCCCCATTTCATACTTACGTTACTTCTCTGCTTCCCAAGCTCCTGCTATCAAATACGCCTCTTGCCGCTCTTGGATTACTCATAGATGGACGCATCCGTAGCCTCCTCGTGTCACCGATATCATTCATTGCATTGATCAGCTGCCTCGAACATAAGGAATGGCGCTTCATCGTGTACACTGTGCCGATTTTCACCGTTGCCGCGGCTCGTGGTGCCTCTTGGATGTCAGTTGAGGATTTTACATATTATTACTCAAGTCCAATTGAATGTAAGCGTGTAACTGACTGGAAGCTCACAGGACCAAGCAGAGCACATCTAATTTCACCGGAATACTCTGCTCCCTGATTGTCATAGGTTGCATAGCTGCGAATTTGCTAGTGACCTTCGTCATGACACAAGTGTCAATGACCAACTATCCAGGAGGGGAAGCACTCTCGTACTTCAACGAATTATTTGAAGGCACCCCAAGTGGTCAGCAATACCCAGTACTTTCTTTTCATTCATTTCACCTATATGCTGATGCCTGTTTCGCAAGTCCATGTCCACATAGACAATCTCGCTGCGCAGACTGGTGCTTCGCTCTTCCTCCAGGTCCACGCCCCTCCCTACCCGTCCTTCCTTCCAGTGCCGTCCAGATCAGATTGGGTGTACAACAAAACCGAACACGTAAAGGCCGCCGATGTCACCGCTGCGCGTCACTTTACGCATGCAATCACGGAGCATGCTGATGAATTTCCGCGGTCAAAATGGAGTAACGTAGGATGTGTGAAAGGCTTCGATGGAATTGATGTAAGGTGGGGAGGAGGGGAGGGCGAGGGCCTGCGGGCAAAAATTCCAATGCTGGAGTTTAGAAATGCAAACAAGCTGTGTATCCTGAAGAGAATCTAAGGACGTGGTGCAGAATCTTAATTATCAAGATGAGGGGGTGAAATGACAAGTAAGTCTTCATTATTATATTCTAACAGGTTTTTGAGCGTGACGTTCCGAATAATCGAAGGCAGTTAGGCGACTACAGATCTGAAAATGCTTTAAGACAGATATTTGCTCATTCTCCTCTCGTTTCCAGAAATCTCCAGGTCCNAAAAAAATTCAGTCGCGCAATATAACTAATATTCATTGCCAATACACCGCCAGCCATTACGATTACGTTACTGTGTGCCTGCCACCATATTAAATTGAAAAGAAGCAGATTATCGAGAAGAAAAAGGAAATTACAGTAGAAGGAAAGGAAGAATATTAATGACGATATTTGCATTCGTTTACGCCGATCAGCCACAGGGATTATTTCGTCCATCATCCCGCAAAAAAGTAGAGAAAAGATGCCTAATCTGTCAGTAACGTATAGAACGGTCAGTGTGGTAAAGGCAAACTAACAAAGGCAGGCACTAACTTGTATCCGACAGCAGAATGGGCTCGAGCAGGTAGACAAAAACAATGGCTAGGCAGCGGAAACCCGACCTCGCACGTCGATGCAGGTTACAACCCGTATGCAGAGGCACTCCCACCCCTCCCGCCACCCGCCAACCTTACAACAAGGAAAAAGAAGAAAAAGTCAGCACAAAGTCTAAAGCGGACCGCGAACGGCATGGCATCCAAGTGCTTAGGGGCCAATCCTAGCGCTGTTCAGCCTTTCCGAACCTCCGCGACTGGCTGCGCCGAACACACATCCTGCAGCCGGCGTCCGTCGACCACCTCTGAAGCGCTGCAGGTGTTCACGTCAGGCAGGGTGGCGTGGTCGACCATTAAGGAAGCTTGAATCTTGAATCAAACGGCATCAGCGTAAAGAAAGTGACGAGCGAGGAGAGGGCGTACATTCCCGGTCTAAATAGACCGCAGATGTCCTATATCTATCATCGACGGAGGGCTTCGCGTTGTTATTGTTTTTTTTTGTTTATGTCAAAGCCACGAAAGTAGCTGACCGCCGAGCGAACACGGTTGGCTTTCAGGAACGCTCAGCGGCCTTTCCATCTTCGCCTACGGCATCCAGACAACGGCGACTGCACCCGATGGTCCGTCGACAACCCGTATGGGCAGCGCAGTCACAGAGGTCTGAGCGGTGGGGAGGATGTGCGAGACTGACCAATGACACCGACCACGACATCCGACTTACCCTGGCGGGCGGGAGGCCAGGTTCGGTCAGGAGTGGGGGTTGTCGAACCGGCGCCACCCTATTCCACCTGTAGCGACCTGCAGAATCGCTCAGGCCTGGGGTAATACACGCCGAACCCCAATTCCACCTGATACGAGCAGCGGAGTCGGCGGGTGGTGGGATGGCTGTCTGGCTACACGACCTGGAAAGCAAAAGCAGGACTGGATGTACTCACGGAAGGTGGCAAAGGTGCTACAGTATCGCTGGGTGAGTAGGTAGGTGGTAGAAGAAGAGAAAGAGGGAATGGGGGACGAGTTTCGAAAGCGGGTGGCTTTATAGCACACACTGAGCCTCGATCGCTTTGGTGCCCCAACACAACTTGAAGCAGGATTAGATGAGCTCACAGAAATAGGTGTCGTTGGTGGGTGTTGGGAGAGTGGTGGTGGAAGGAAGGAAAGAAGAGATGGCAAACCAGCCGCGATGCGGGGTGGCTTTATAGTGCCGGGCCTGCCACAACAGCCGAATCGGGAACAAGGACGCTGAGCCTCGATAATAGGAGGCTGTGCTTTGCGCCTAATTCGGAGCGCGTTATTGTACTTTGTTGACGCGTCACGCCGTTTGGGAGATTTTGAAGTTAATATTTAGTACGAACAGAACGTCATTGGCTCTGTACCAGAGTATATTGCTGTAAGATAGCTGTAATTGTAATTGCTCTCGACAAAATTATTATACCGAGGAGCTGAGGGAACAAACAATATTAATAGAAGTGATCGGAGAATGTTTACATCAGTGATTATGTAACATTAATTACCACGTGACTTTATATTTCTTTTTTCGTATTGTAGCATAGAGTCCAGTTATCGAGACCTTTACCTCGGTCTCGCTATACAGTTCTTGATCCCGTGTCGTCTTGAGTGTTTCCACCGGCAGGTGGTTTCCAGATTACGCCTTTTGTACCCTCCCGTTTACAACGTCATCTAATTTGCTCTCAATTTCCATTTCCAGACGTTAGCATATAGCCAGCCGCACCTGAATTGCAGACCTTACCTCTTACCGTACGGTTTTGCAATACAAGTGAGTATTTCATGTTTCATACCTGACCTCCTACCGCATAGAAGTTTTGCAACACAGTTGTTTGTCATGTTTGTCTTGAATGTTTCCCCTTCACGGTGGTTTCCAGCCTTTCATCATTTTCGCCACTTAAATCCATTTCTAGAATTTGCCTAAAGCACATTCAACATTTCCAGACGTCTATAGAGAAAGTGGTGGGATTTCGTGATACAACAATAAATTTTGTACTATTCTTCTTCCTAACCGCAGTCTGTTATCAAGTGAACTTGAAAACTGAGCCAACAAACCTATCAGAAAAGGACAAACTTTATTCAATGCAGGTTACTCACCGCTGGCTCCATTGCTGGGCTTTGTAGGGAATATGGCTTCCGAAAGTTCATCACCTTTCAAGCCGTGATACGGAGGATATAACGCTTTAATATTTTCGATAAACTCAGGAACGCGTTCCTCCTCTACCAGGGATACCATGCATCCACCCCACCCGGCACCTCAACACACGAGAATATAATTAGAGGTTACATCGAGCGAGAAAGAGAAGACAGCTCTCACCGGTTATCCGACTCCCATATGCACCAGCTTCGTTCGCCAGACGTGTAAGCAGGTCGGCCTCAGGGCAAGAGGACTCACAGAGCTCAGCCAAACTCTTCTGCGACTCGTTCATGAGCCTGCCGAGCTCACACAGTGCAGAGCCGGCGTCATCCGGTGCATCCGTCGCAGCGCGAAGGCACACTTCACGGAACTCGAGCACCCGCAATGCCTCAGCAAATACGTGCTTCCCGCGCTTATATAGCTGGAATCGTGTCGCATCGACTAGAGAACGTGTTGGAATCTATTATATTAATCTGTAACACTTTACGAAAAATGTGCCACTTACTATCGACCCATGATAAGTATACCTTTTTGAATACTTCAGCGCTCAAGCCGGACATTTCGATCATCTCCTCGAGCGTCACGCCGATCTCTGTTCCATTGCTCCCATCACTTTCAGCAAGTTTTAGGACGTCAAGTTCCTTTCCAATATATTCAAGTCCTTTCTTCAAAGCATCAGCATCGATCTCTTCCCCTTTCTTCACTCCCAGCCAACGATCGAGGAATTCCCTAAGCGTCAGCTTCTCTGTCTCTCCGATGGGTACGCCGAGTCTGTGAGCGAGCACACGAGCGCAGGCGAGTGATTCGACCACGCGAAGATTGTAACGCGTGCGAGAGTGCACGACCTTGTCCGAAACGACGAGCGAGTTCGCACAGACGAAGACTGAGCGCGGAGACGTGATCGGCAGCGGGATGGGTTCGGCGGAAAGGTGCGGGAAGAAAGTTATGTAAAGCGCCGAATCTGCGTTTGAGATGACCGAAGAGGATTGGTCCATCCTGCGATAGAGCATTAATACGTCTGTATCCTATCTGTTTCTTCCTACTCACCCTCCACTGTTAACACCTACGCAAATATAAATAAATGGCATGCTCTGGGTTGTGCGAATTCTTAAGATGGCTTACCCACTCTCTGTTCATTCTCAACGGCTATTTTGACGAGGTCACCCTTCGACATGCCCTCCAACTTTTCGTTTATTACTAAAAAACTGAGGGTAGAAGCTACGACCATAGCCGCACTGGAGGATAGACCGGAGCCAGCAGGTACGGTGCCAGTAACGAGCAAATCCAGGCCTCGAGGTAATTCATCGTTATCTGTGAAGAATTTCTCCAAGACTCCCTGTGCAGCCGCATATGAAAATCATAACACTCAGGAGAAAGAGATCATACATAGTACCCTGCTTTGACATAACTTTCCCATCTGAGCTGCGTTTTGTCGATGGAGAGCGACCAATCTTGCCCACCAACAGAACCCTTCACAGGAGCAAATGTTTGCCTCGTATATTTACTGTCTAAGTTCTGCACGGTCACACGACCGGGATCACCCTCGTCTCGAGGACCGACAGCCATTAAGACATCACGTTCGACGGCGGCCGGTAATACACCGAAGAGCTGATAATCAATATGATCTCCTGCAGTATTTATCTATCAGATCGGACTCGGAGACAGCTTGAATGCACAGCACCCATGAGACTTTTCAATAATGTGAGAAAGGAGAACTACTGTTCAACTTGAAGACTCACTTGACGCGACCCGGCGCTCTAACGATATACATTGGCTTCTTGCCAAAACGCTCCTCGAACTGTTCCGCGAGAAGATTGTAACGTGCGCTGCACGAGCCTCGTGAGTGGACTTTAGCATATACTCAGCTGAAAAAGCTTTGCGGTCACCCTTGTTTCAGCAAAACTGCAGCATCCGGGAAGACCTGCTCAATGGTGGTAAATACGGGGACTGGTACTGCGGCGGCCATGCTTTCGTCGCGGAAAATAGGGAGACGGCTTGGTTGGTGGTGACAGCATTAAAACAAGCTGCATCATGGATATTTCGCGGGAGTGGTGAGCGGGCCGGTTGCGGCACGCGAATCAGACGAAACCCACCCTCTCACCACACCATGTAAATTTTCAGCATATAGGGATAATGTTCGCGGTCCATCTCAATTGTCGTAATGTCATATTCCTGAGTGAAAATTCTACGGAATCGCTACATTTGTCGTCGTCATTGTCGGCAAGACTGCGAGGCCTACAAGGAAGAGGGTCAGTCTAGCACAACTTGAAGCCTGAGGGCAGGATTGTCTTCGCATTTTCCTTCACATTCGGCCATTCTTGTCAGAATAAAAGTTAAGAGAAGAGATGGACAATGTAGTTTTCTGCAATGAAGTATAAAACGTAGTGCAGCATCCCACCATCTGGTCTGGTGTCGCCGGTCCGGGATGTGGCAACCAGCCCCGAGTAGGTAGTAGCATAAGTAGGACGGCGCACTCTCCTCCTCCCTCACCCTCACTCTTTCTCCGTCGTGCTCTCTATCTAAAACTTACTTGAAATGTCATCTGCTGCATTCACTCCGCTGGTGCTTGCGTTACCCTCGCTAACCCCATCGCTTGCGATCGAGGTACGCCATCCAGCCTCGAAGCACCGTGTCTTTAAGACTTAGACGATCGAGCCGATCTAGCTCCTGCCTCATGGTGTAACAGTACACAAGATCTATGTGCAGGCAGACGGGAAGGTACAGTACTTTCCTCGCTCAAAGATGTTCACGGAGCAATATCATACCACATTGACTCGGAAATCAACCAGACTCACGACCTTCTCATCGGTCCAGAAAACCCCAATGATTTTCTCAGCCAATACCACAAGTATCATAACACTATCGTCGGGCGGTACACAAACCGTTTACCAGTAGGAACACATGAAGTTGAGCGGAATGGCATCAAATCCCAATTCATCGCCAAAGGAAATCGTCAGTATCCTGCAGGAAAAGGTTTTGATGATCTGTTAGCTGTTAGCTAACCTAAGATGATCAATCAGAAATCGATCCAAAGGTATCTTTGCACGGTGGCCCAAAAGGTTTCGATGACGTCGACTGGGAGGTCGTCCATCCATCGCAGGCCACGCTCTTCAGCGACGAAGAGAAGGTATCTATCGGCTCGATCCCATCGACCGTCGTCTTCCGTTACACGTCTCCAGACGGCGACCAAGGTTTCCCCGGAACGTTGCTTACCGAAGTTCTTGTTGGGCTTCTCAATCCGGGGCAGGCTGGGATCGACAGCGCAAAGGGTGAATACCACCTCGGTAGCATCCTGTTTGTTTACAGGGCGAAGCTCCTTGAAGAGGGTAAAGTCACACCCATCAACCTGACACAGGTTCTTAACCAACAATCACTATCTAGGGGGGACTCAGCTCACTCACGATGAATTGATTTGCCTCCTAGCACTGGGGATTCAATCTTGAGGCCAGTCTTCAGGGAGATGAGTCTACTCTCAATGTCAAGAATCACAAGCTTACTATGAAAGTCAGAAGTTTCGTGGCCTTTCGCTGTGAATAATTACCTGCTTATATGCTATCAAGGCTGGCCACACAGTCGAGCTCGATCAAAGTTATCTCTCTACCGGAAATCTCAGCGCTGTACAAGGAACTCACCACCAACATTCATCCAAGCCGATTGGTGAAGGGTTCCCTGAATCTGGATATGGTACGCTTACATTTCTGCCGAGAACAGCCCATGCAATGTTATCTATATCTACTGAGTATTCATCTCGACCAACAGATGAGTTTTACGTCTTCGAGCATTCCGCTCCGACGCCTATACCGACCCGCTTTCCTGAGAGTGAGTTGTCAAAGACAGACTTTATCCAGGATCTAGTCTATTCGAAGAAGACCAAAGAGGAGCCGCTCGTCGAGCTCTCTTCTGAGAAGTCGGGCCTCAAACTGTCTTTCTCCTCGAACCGTATGCACAGTTAACAGACACAGCGCGTAGAATTGTCTTTAAAAAGGACTGGCTTTTATCTTCTTCAGAATCGGGGGTCCAATTCTACTCCGGAAACTTCGTCAAACCTGATAGCTCGCGCAAAAAGATACATGGAGGCAGTGGCGTTGCCGGGAAAGGCGACGGCTACAAGGAAGGAGGCAAGGATAGAGTTTTGCCATGGCACCTTTTATTTATACTGACTGGGCGCTTTCACTTACAATAGCTGCGGCATTCCTCGAGTTCCATGAGGTATTAGCTTTCTTCTTAATAAGGCAATTTCAGAATATATCTAACAATATGCCTTATAGCCTCTTGCAGCTTGGCTCAACCCGGCGACCAGCCCATCCGGAAATGACACGCTTCTTGCGTCCGGCGAGCTCTACAACAACTTTGTCAAAGTCGATGTGACGTACAAGAATGGTGACGCTTTGTGAATATGAAAGAAAGGCGCAAGGGTGTCTGTCATAGGCGCAATGTCTTGTATCTGATCGTGGGTTCATGGCATTTACTGTCTTGGTCTTGAGCCCATTGGCTAACTAGAAGAATTCTCAGTGTATTTGAATACCATACTTAATGTACTTCTACGAACTGATTTCATGCTGGATACATATCTGATGTCGATCGGATAGATCTGTGCTTGGTACCTCCCGCAAAGAAATTGCTTTCACCAACTGATATACATGTATTGACTTCCTCTCTGATGATCTGTTATCTCGTAGAAATGTCTAATTTTGAACAATGGCGACCATACGGAGTCAGTCAGACAGAGATGCGGAGATACATCGACGGACGAGCGGGGTTGCTGCGCGGCCTGCGCCTGTTTCAAGTGTCGGCGCTCGCTCGTGGAACCCATCAGTTCTCCCGAAGCGATTAGTAATAGTATGATCTCATTGTGGCTGTAGTAAGTAAGTGGCTGATGTTTACTTGGATCTGCCGGAAGAAGTAGTCAACGTCGACGAACTGATATTGATATTATTATTTGTCGCGCAAATGAATGTTAGGTATCTCAACTTGAAACTGTAAACTGTAAACCGAGTCAGTCATAAGAAGCTACAGTAGCTGTGACTCCTTTTGAATTAGAATCCACTCCCGAATGGTGGTGACTCAGAATCTCAATATATTCTGATAATTGACAACGTTCCAGAGTCCGTAGCTCCTCCAATTTTTATTTATTTATTTTGTTGTCGAGTACACAGCATCCGTATCCGACACCGGCAGACCGGCACCCCAGTAATTCCTTACATAATCATCGGCATCTTAGACGCGACAGCATTCTGAGTCGGCGAGCCGTAAGTTACTGCGGTGCGGTGCATTCTGTATTCTGTCTCAAGTCAAGTACACTCTGCTGTGACCATTATCGCAAGCATAGACCCCTTAACAACTTCAGCCTACAATGTCTTCTGGAGAGGAGGATATCAACGACGGTGTCGGTGGCCAGGAATCGAAGAAGAGACGCATCCAGCGGGCCTGCGACACATGCAGGAGAAAGAAGAGTGAGTGTTTGGAAGGAAATGAGGGCAAGCAGAAGTTCTAATTATCTTGCTATATTGTCTGCATATACTGCCTCCCTTCATCACTGTAGTCCGCTGTACGTTGCATGTCCTTACAACGTCTGGAATTATTTTTTAATGCGTTGTTTCAGGCGATGCTGGCCAAATGCCCTCTAGCCGTTGCTCTAACTGTTCCGCCTATAATTTGGAATGTACTTATGTAGAGGCTGCCAAGGTCCGTTGTTATCATTCACTGTAGTTTCAGATTTTGCGAGCTTACTTTCTTGAGATAGAAACGCGGGCCACCGAAAGGGTGAATACAATAGTTTATGTATTTTCTTTCTTTGTCTCAAACTGATGCATATCAGTTATGTCGAGAGTCTGGAAAACAGACTGGAAAATATGGAGAAACTGCTACAGAGAGTGTGTTATTTTCTTGTGCTTATTCAGCCATCTCAGTTTCCTTAACTCATTTTGTAAAGCTTTGTCCCGATGCCGATTTCACTCAAGAACTAGGGGCCCATATAGATCGTGACAGCTGGTCGAATGATAAACGACCGTTGAATAACATGATGGCATCACGGGAAAGTCGTCAGAATTCACCTAACCGCAGGCTTCCCCCCTCTGGTGTCGTGGCTTCCAGTGGTCCTTCTCCATTCTGTGATCCAGATGATCTCGCACCTAGCGATGACGAACTCGTTCATTCAACACTAACAGAAGGGCTGAAGCGACTTGCAGTGGATCCATTAGACCGTCGTTTCCACGGCAAGTCGAGTGGCGTCATGCTCGTGCAGGCCGCTATGAATTTAAAACAGGAATTTTCGGGATCGGACTCTCTAAAAGGACAGCTCATACCGCCTACACGTCGCACTGAACTTTGGTCCCCTCACCCTGTAAGCGGCTCTTGCAGACTACTAATATTCTACGGGTTCGGCTAATGCCAATCTATTTCTACGATGACGTATTAGTGGGAGATTATTTCAGAGGTAGAAGTAGTGCAGTATCATTATCCGCCAGACGACCTCATACCTCAGCTTGTCGATAAATACTTTACTACTTTGAATCCCTACTTGCCTATCCTACACCGCCCCTCGTTCGAGCGTGCCCTCGCAGACTATCGCCACCATACCGACATTGGGTACGGCTCTGTTGTCATGCTCGTGTGTTCACTAGGTGCACGCGCTTCGAACGATCCGCGCTGCCTATTAGATGACACATCGAAGCACTCCGCGGGCTGGAAATGGTTTGACCAGGTCCAAGTCCATCGAAAATCCTTCATGGGTCCACCCAGGTTATATGATTTGCAGATATATGCAGTCAGTCACGACCATCATTATCGGCAGCACGATATCATCCTAACGTGGTTGATTTAGCTTTCAGCACTCTTCTTACAGAGCTCGTCGTCTCCTCAGTCCTCGTGGACGATGGTAGGCATTGGCATCCGCCTTGCGCAAGATGTCGGCGCTCATCGACGGAAAGTTTACAATGCCCCATTGAGCGTAGAATCAGAACTTTGGAAGCGGGCTTTCTGGTATTATAGTCTCATTCTTTCAACTTCAATAAACATACTGACAAACTTTTAGGGTTCTCGTCGCGCTCGATCGATTTGGAAGTGCCGCTTTAGGACGTCCTTGCGCTATTCAGGATGAGGAGTATGTATTATATCATTTCTTTTCCGCTACGTTCTATCTGCTAATGCNTTTTTTGTTAGCTTTGATTTGGATCTGCCATTGGAAGTTGATGACGAGTACTGGGAGAACCCAGATGCGAACAAAGCATTCAAGCAACCTCCTGGAATCCCCTGTGTTATCTCGTTTTTTAACAGTTTCCTCAAATTAAATCAAATTCTAGCGTTTGCCTTGCGTACTATAGTGAGCAGTGTAAAATAAATGCCGTATGCATATGCTGATCTTTTCTCTCCGCAGTATTCGATCAATAAATCAAAGATCCTTTTGGGTTTCGTGGGTCCGCAGTGGGAACAGCACATCGTGGCCGAGTTAGATTCTGCTTTAAATAAATGGATAGATACTGTACCTGATCATCGTAAGCAATTCAGTGAACTTTTAGTCTTAATCGATCTCAACCATCCGACAGTCCGCTGGGACCCTCATCGCGAGAATTTGCTTCATTTCAATCAGTCAGCTACGCTTTACGCGACTTACTACCACCTCCAAATTCTCATCCACCGTCCTTTCATCCCGTCGCCACGCAAGCCTTCGCCACTCACGTTTCCGTCGCTAGCAATATGCACAAATGCCGCTCGTTCGTGCAGCCATGTTACGGATACTTGCCGCCGCCGCGGAAGCCTCCCACTCCCTCAGATGCAGATTGCTGCTTTCACATCAGGAATTGTACTGCTCCTAAATATCTGGGGAGCGAAGAAGTCGGGTACATTCATCGACTCGAGCAACCAGATGGCAGATGTGCATAAATGTATGCAGGTGCTACGCACCATTGAGGAGCGGTGAGTATTCTTTGAGAGAGATCACCTTTTAATAGTTTACCTTATTTGAAAATTGATACAGGTTTATATCTGCTGGGCGCCTATGGGACATTCTCAACGAGCTCGCTTGCGCTGGCGATATTCCCGTAGATAAAGGCACGCCGCCTTCAAATAAGCGCGAGCGAGGAGCAGACAGCCCTGTACCTAACCCCAGCCCTGACCTCTCGCAGATGTCTGTGCCATCCATGTCAGATAATACACGTCCTGTTGCGGGCCGACGTAGTATTGGCACAACCGCAAGCGGTCTTAGCCCGCAAGTTCCGCTTGCTGGGTCTTCTTCCAATGCTGGAGCTGGTGGACTTCCATATGGCACAGAGCAGCTTGCGCACACGAAACCTGAGCTAGTGCACGGTTCAGACAACGTGTCTCTCCCGTGGATGCCGTCACAGCCTTCTTCATCCTCGGCACTCGGTACAGGGGATGTCAACTCAGGAAACCTCAGCCAGGAATCCATATTCACTTCGAGCGCGATGCCGAATCTAAACATATTTGATCTATTCCAATCCGACCCGTTCAACGAGTCCATGATGGAGCAGGGCTTCATGTCGTCGGCCCCTCAAGGTTCACGGGGGGACTCTAAGTTCGGACAGTCGATGGACGCCTCTGGGAATATCACGGAAGAATATGGGCAACTCGATGGCTCGATGGCTTCGGTTGATGAAGCTCTGCAGATGTGGTCATCGGCCCCGACGAGTTTTGAGTAAGAAAGACTTTTCTAAAGTTTTGCTAGATAGCACGATGCGGCTGTTGATATATTATTGTGTTTATTTAGCCTGGAAGATTGGGGATCGTACATCCACAGTGTATGCGGCTTGAACAGTTAACAACGAACAAGATTTTACCCGTTCAAACACATGAATATTTCGTGCTCAATATCGAACATTCTCTCTGCGCAGAATATTGCTTCCAGGCATTACCTGTTCTTTCTCTGAATCTTGGTCTTACTCCGCATGATTCAGCTTGGTCATGTGGATTTTATTGTATGATATTGCGTACTTAATTGTTTTTCTAAATCTTTCAAAAATTGTATCTTATATACGTTGAAATCTCCGTCTCCGAGTCGGAACGGCTGACATGGCTGATATAGATAAATAAACCTTGTAGGTTTTTCTAGAGGTAAGATACGTTAGAATTTACAACCGCTCCTCTCGCACCCTGTCTCGGAAACTGTGAGCGCATCAGAACTGTACCCCATTAATATTTACCCCATCCGTGCACACTGCCATGTACTCCACCATTCCATAATAAATACATATCACCAAGCTATGATCCAACAGAAAGCCCTCTTCTTACTTTGGAGAATGTTTCGTCCGTGCAAGGGGACTTGAGAACTTCTCGTCAAGATTCAAGCGACGGCGTTGAACGCGACACACACACTTGCATTCAAATCTGATCCAAGCTTTATGCCGGGCTTCGGCCTTGTTCGGCACTGCATCGGTGGGGCTGTTAGTAAGCAGATTTCGTATTATAACCAATTATAGTATCAGTTGTCTCTCGAATGAATGATGTTGAATTTTTTTTTTTCNTTTTTTTTTTTTTCGATCAGAATCACACATGGAATGTAATTGAGAATTACTGTATTAAAATGAATATGTAAGCTGCGTCTCAGAAGTTCTACCGAAATGAGCCCAGTTTACCCGCTCTATTAATGTATACCTGCGGAACAGTGACACTATCTGTAAGTCTTCACCAGGTTGTTTTTTTTTTTTTCGAAAATGATAAGGGCACGTTCCAAAAAGCCTTACTGTCGCTGCGGGACTTTACTCAGCCGGGCCTGAAGAAGTTGCGTTCCACAACTGCCATTATGATCTCGATGGCAATTCTACTGTTGTTCGATGCTTTACGCTTCACGGCGGTGTCCCGGGTTATGTTCCTATGACTCTATGTCTGATTCCATAATTCAAGAATGACTCGGCAAAACGACGTTTTTGAACTCATATACATTCAGAGAAGTCTAAATCTTTAGTCGCCGGACATCGTATCAGACTGGGTACGTTTCACACTGTACTGTCTGGCTCTTTGGGTTGCTCACTGCTCACTATGATCATTCCGACGCCGCGCACGTATATCTGAAACGCACGTATTCATTCGCCATGCCGCTAAGAACACGTACTAGCTCGGCAAGACATTGTCTATGTTGCCAGCGGGGCAGCTTACTCGTATGTTGTCTAACTCTTCCCCCCCCCCCCCCCTGTACAGACAGTATGTACAACTTGCTTAAGATGACTAAAGTGGAACAAGACTTCGGAACTCCATGTCGCACCCCTTGAGGAAAGGCTTTGATATATAAATGACAATAGCCAACATAATCCAAAGCTAGTATGTCATTTACTGATGCCCCTAATGGCCCCCTTATCTATTAATGTTGAAACGCAAAACCTCTTCAGTTGGCTGACAAACTTCAATTAGGAGCCATATTAAAGCCACATAACTTAGTGGGTTATTTCCTCACATTGGGAGCTATGGTCCTGCAGAAAGCCCTCTTCCTCGAAACGCCCTCTAATGGCGAGTGGGTCGTCCGTACTAGGGACATCCCTAAACCTGGCCCTGGAGAGCTCCTAGTTAAGATCTACGCAACCGCACTGAACCCTGTCGACTGGGCCATACGCGCTTTCAACTTAAAATTAATCGACAAGTATCCTGCAATTCTCGGTCTAGACTCTTCTGGAACCGTGGAGGAGGTCGGCGAGGGCGTACAGGGTTTTGCGAAGGGTGATAGAGTGTGAGCCACTTTCAATGAAATACTATTCTTATCTGCTATCTAGATGACTTTTGTTAAGTGTTCACCAGGGCACTTTTGACAATGATGGGGCTACCTTCCAGCAATATACGATTGTCTCTGCTGAGGTCACCGCGAAGGTCTTTTCTCTCCTTCCTTTTCGTGGAACATTTAGTTAATTATCCTGCTTCAAGTAGCTTTCTCCCAACATTACTTTTGATCAAGCAGCATCCATTCCTCTCTGCATCGCGACCGCGGCGATTGGACTTTACAATGATAGATCCCAACCTGGCTTGAAAAAGCTGAGTCCTCCTTGGGAAGAAGGTGGCAAGAATTTGTACGCAGGACAGCCCTTTGTCGTTTTCGGCGGGTCCAGTTCTGTAGGACAATATGGTCAGCTTGCTCTCATCTGAAACATCAATTTCTTTTTAAAAATTCTATATATTTGCTCGTCTCCTCACGAATATAGTTATCCAGCTTGCGAAGCTTTCAGGGTTCACGCCCATCATCACAACTGCCTCACTGCACAGCGCCGATCTTCTTAAGGATGCAGGAGCAACGCACATTATTGACCGAAAGACCGACATCCCCATCGAGGTCTCCAAGATCACCAGCCTTCCAGTCCAACTCGTGTTCGATGCCGTCTCCGAGAAGGATACGCAGAAGCAAGCGTGGGACCTGCTCGCACCGGGTGGCACACTCGTGCTCGCTGGGCGTATAATAAAAGTCGACACGGCTAAGTACCCGGACAAGACCATCATTGGAGACGTATTTGGTAGCGTGCGCGTTCCCGGTGGGCGTGAGCTAGGGGTAAGCCTGTATAGCAAGCTCACGCAGCTGCTTGCAGACGGATCTATCAAGGTCAGTCGATATTGTTTGTACCTACAGGATTGCGAAGTCTTGTTGACATTTTTTCCCTCCTGGCAGCCTAATCGCATTGAAGTTCTTCCGGATGGCTTAGCTGGTATCCCTGCTGGCCTGGAGCGCATGGCTAGAAAGGAAGTCAGTGGCCTCAAACTTGTCGCTCATCCGCAGGAGACCGCCTAGGAAATTAAATGGAAACGCAAANGGGGGGAGACCGATATTGTCGTTGCATGTAATTAGAATTAGCATGCTGGGAGTTACGAATCATCAAATAGTGCAGTCACCCAATTTTTCGACTTTGTGGAAATCACCAAGGCGTGAAAACAAAAACACCCAAGACAAAGACAAACCGAGACCGAGGAATGTATAACTAGACCGATAATAGCCTGAGCAAGCTGGGAACTACTATTACAATCCTAATTTTTTTTCGTGAGCCTCATAAAAGACCAGAAAGAATTCACACTCAGCAAATCCAATAGAAAGCCTGATGTCGCCGAACGGCTTCTCTCACAACCGATCACAGGCCATTTCTAATGTATAAAGCTTTTCTTTCTCACAAATAGAGTCTTATAAACTCGACATTCATCTTGGACATCTCAAGATAAATATTAGGACATGTTATCGCCGCAAGATGAATAACGCGTCCATATCCTCTTTCAGTCACGAACATAAGCAACGCTACAAGTTGCCTACAACTCAAATCTATGCCGGACATCATCGGAATTGATCGTCAGTTACTAAGCGAGAGCCCTGTTTATTATGTAAAAGCCTGATCAATCTGTTTTGTCAGCATGCTGACAGCTCAAGAGATATACTCATGTAAGCCACCAGTGGTACCAGGGTAACAGAAAGCTGCAATCGATTATCGATAGAATTGAATAGGGTCTGCCATTTATGTGACAGTGACAATGATCGACACAGCTGCATTTGGGAATTTCGGTGACACACACACACACACACACACACACGATACGCTTTCAAAAGCTCATCATCCAAATTAAATTTTAGAGTGATAAAATCTTTAAACCAAAAGAGTCTACTTATGTATTTTTTTTTTTGTTCAAACTAAACCAAGCCCCATGCGTCACGCTGTGTGACAACATGCTACTCACATCAAGCACGCGCAATTGAACGCAATTTGGAAATTAAAGCAGCCTGATACCCTTTTTGGCATATCGCCACCTTTTCGGTTCAGATCGACTCTCCCGATGATGAATCCACATAATAATAATAATAATAATAATAATGGAGGGGCTGCTGGCTTACTCAGAACTCATCTTAAAGAGAGTACTAGTGCTTCCTACCGTGTCCTTTCTCCCATCTCATAACGACGACTACGACTACGACTATCCTACTCCACCCCTCCACCCAACTATGGTCCTGCAAAAAGCTCTCTTCCTCGAGACACCCTCCAATGGTGAATGGGTCGTCCGTGCAACAGACATTCCCAAGCCCGGCCCCGGAGAGCTCGTGGTCAAGATCTATGCGACAGCGTTGAACCCTGTCGACTGGAAGATCCGCGCATACGGCTTCGCGATTGAAACATACCCTGCTATCCTTGGTTCAGACTCTTCGGGAACTGTGGAGGAGCTCGGCGAGGGCGTACAGGGCTTTGCGAAGGGTGACAAAGTGTGAGCAAGACCCAGGGAACGTTATCTGCGAGGTGCTGACAGCATTTGTAAGCATTCACCAGGGTTTTTTCGAGAATATAAAGGGCACATTCCAGCAGTATGCAGTCGTGCCTGCTGAGATCACGGCTAAGGTTCGCTCTATTTTTGTATCGTTTTGCAGTGCCTAATTAAGGCTTTATTTTAGTTACCTCCCAACATCACCTTTGACCAAGCCGCATCCGTNCCCCCTCGGTCTCGCGACTGCAGCAGCGGGACTTTACAATGACAGGACTCAGCCGGGCCTGAAGAAGCTCACACCTCCTTGGGAAGAGGGTGGCAAGAACCTGTATGCAGGACAGCCCATCGTCGTGTTCGGCGGATCTAGCTCTGTAGGACAATATGGTAGGTCTTGTTGTTGTACTACAGACATACACTTTTAATCGTTCGTCTCCTCGCGCATACAGTCATCCAGCTGGCCAAGCTTTCAGGCTTCTCGCCTATCATCACCACCGCCTCGCTGCACAACACCGTGCTTCTCAAGTCTCTCGGTGCAACGCACGTCATCGACAGAAAGGCTGACGTCCCCACCGAGGTCGCCAAGGTCACCAACAAACCAGTCCAGCTCGTCTACGACGCAATCTCCGAGAAGGATACGCAGACGCAAGCGTGGGATCTGCTCGCACCGGGTGGCGCGCTTGTGCTCGTTCTGGCTCCGCAGATCGACATAGCGAAGTACTCGGACAAGACGGCCATTGTAGGTTTGTTCGGTAATGTACATGCCCCTGCTGTACGCAAGCTTGGTGTGAGCCTGTACAGCAAGCTCACGCAACTGCTTGCGGATGGGTCTATCAAGGTCAGCAGATAGAGCAGAACGCTCATAGGTGGAATGTTTGTTTACTGATTTTATTTTTACCGAACAGCCCAATCCTGTTGAAATTCTTCCGGATGGCTTAGCTGGTATCCCCGGTGGTTTGGAGCGCATGGCGAGAAACGAAGTCAGCGGCCTCAAACTCGTCGCCCGTCCTCAGGAATCCGCCTAAGAACTCTCATGAAAGAAGTGATTATTGTTATCCACAGGTGTACGAGCAGGATCCCATAAATAAGAAGCCAGTGCGCTTGAATATTGAGTGAATCGAATATTTGAGTAGCTGCCAAGAATAGTAAGGCTTTAGGGTAACATGTAACATGTAATATAATGAAAACACCCGTGACTGCTGTGCGTCCCGGCGACTCTCTTCGCTCTTGGTGACTGACAACAGATGCGACTTGCAACAGACTCTCAGATAGTTGTGAGAAGGTAATTTCATTATGTAATACGTAAGTACTGTTGGACAGGGAGCGTGAGTACCAACCACCATCTGCACTCTTCACTGTGAGTAGTACATGTGTTTAGGAGGACGCAAATGACGAGGTCAAGGCAGAATTACCTCGCCATACTTCGATGCATCCATGATATGACTGCAGCTCGACAGCGCAAGGAATACTGCCCCCCTCGCATAACATTCCGAGCTGCAGTCGGTAATGAGGCTCGTCTGAAACAGCCGAGGTCAGAGGAACACCCAACGCACTGAGGATGGAAACCCGCCAAACATGATCCATTTCATACCTTATAAAATGGATATCAAGAGCGAAGGCTTTGCAAGTTGCTTTCTGGGGCTGAAAGATAATGAATCGTTTCCTTTCCGATCTCGATAAGCTGAGACGCTTTGCTTACGCTCAGAGGGAAAGCATATTATCACTGAATGAGCATTACAACATGCTCAAAGTGCGACGAACTTGTTATCGGCCGAACTGTAACATCCAATCACGTCTGCAAAGCTATCTTGCCACGATCTGTCATCATTTACTTCAAAAACTTTTCCCCGACCTGTTCTATGTAATCTGTTCGCAACATTCTTCTTGGCAAACTCTCTCCTCCTGGTTGAAAACTCCAATTTTGCTCTTGCTGCTCTTCCATTCTTGAGCACTTGCCCCGATGCATCGTGTCAGTAACTTGAACTCCTATAAGCAACAAGCTAAGAATGTTGACATGTCCGAGCGGTTAAGGAGTGTGACTCAAGTGTAATACTTGCCCTGTTTACAGGGTTTCTCATCAGCGCAAGCTGGCGTGGGTTCGAATCCCACTGTCAACATGTTTTTATTTCTCGGTACTGTCGTCATGTTTTTTTTTTGCTATAAAGTGAATGATATTGGTGTTGTACATGAGCGAGCGAAGAAGGCTGGTGTACATTGTACGAAGTGCGACACTATTTTACTGTTCTCTGTATATTGAGGCTTACCGACGATCCCTCAGATTCGGCGATGAAGAGAGATCAAATAAACCTCGGACAGTGGCGGTAACAACAGCACCGTACGATCCCAATGAACCTGGCCCATACGTTATTTTCGAGTTTCGATATAGAAGCAAAGGTGCGGACAGTATATGCCGGCGAACCACGCTCAGCAGTAACGAGCCATTGTTTATCCATAGAAATACTAAGAGCCAACGGGATCATTGAAAATGGACGCAAAAGGGCGAACGAGAACAGTGACGATATCATTGATATTGGTTCCTCAGATAGTGAGGTATTGTTGTATTCTCTACCTCAAGTATCGCAACAGTGTTTTGATGTGCATATCACCAGCGTCCATCTACCCCTCTGCACCCGGCCTCGCAATCCGCGAATGTGATAGACACTCCTTCGAAGAAGCGGGTAAAGAGAGAGCCTGAGTCGGATAAAATGCCACTCACTCGAGATGAAAATTCGAATACCTTGGAGGAGATTAGCATCGATTCTCTCAACGATGAACCAGAGACCATGACGGACTCTGTTCCTCAACAGCTCACAAACTCCACTCCTCCCGCCCCTAGCACGCCTATGGACAATACCAAACAACACATGGAAGACGAGGATGATGGTCAGAACGACGACGAAGTACTTGACATGCTAGCCGACGACGACGAGGGAATTCTTTCCATTGGTCCCCCGCAGGATTTGCGCGATCTGCCGCCTCCATCATCTTCTCCGGGACCACAGCCATTGGCATCGGATGACGACAATCTCTCCGATTCAGGTTAATATGCATACATATCTATATATGAGCCCAACATGGAAGGAACCCATTTTATTTTTCAGCGATCTGTGACCTCGAAATTAATTTAACGCTCTCCACACCAAAAGTGATTTGATTTTAAATGGGCGCAGAGTCGACCTCAAAATAGCGCAATCTTCATTCGGCGGTGATCGTTTGTGGATATCAACACCTTCTAGTGCTGCAAAACATGAATCTTCCCATCACTGCTGAGTCTATGAGCCGCCGCTGTGTGCAGTGAAATGATCGATGCTCGGAGACTATAGTAAGATGAAACGAGCAATATGCTCAGTGAAGCGGCCTCTTCGGACATTCACATCAAACGAAATAGCGCACCTCGTTTGCTCGCGATAATACTCCAATACTTCGCAGTAGTGCTCGATGCGCTGACGCTTGTGGCTTAAAACTAGAAAAGCGCAAATTGTCGTTATGGCTAAAGCATGCATGCAATCATTAATGTGCCATGTATACATGTGCGNAAAAAAAGCGGTAGAATTACCTCCGAGAACGGAAAGAATGGTGAATGCATATTGCCATGCTTTCACTCTCGTCGGCCTTCCTGGCGGTTCACCACACACGTTCGCTGCATTACATGTTTCCTAATAGATGGGAAGATAGCAGAGCAATATTTCTACTTTGCAAATTCAGAGAAGAGCTACTTATTGCTCACCGATAAGCATTCTCTGTCATCATCACACGGTTCACCGAGGACTTTCATTTTCTCACACAGCGAGCTCGTGGATCCGCAGTAGAGATATGGCCAAGCACTACGGCAGTTGTCGCGAGAGACAGTGATGTTGTACGGGTTATAGTTATGATCATAGCCTGTGTAAGCCGTGCGCTCGAGAACGCAGGGTAGACCAATCGTTACGTTGGCGTACCTAAGCAAATTTAGCCAGCGACAGTCGGAACAAGCGTAGAGTGACGTGAAGGGGGACGCGCACATGCATGTGGATTGTAGACAGATAGAGCCGTTGAAGTTTAAGGTGCTGGCGGTTGTCTCCCAGTCTTTCGACGGGGCACACTGATAGTCACGACTCATCTCGCAGGAAGATCCAACTCGTAAAATAGCCGTACAACCGCTCCCACTATCAGGACAGTAGAGTCCACGGCCACATAAAGGAGGAAGTGGCTCGTTATCTGCGTACCCGAAGGGAACCTCGTCGTTTCGGCACAGCTTCTTCACGCAGGTACCGGGCGGTGCACCTACAGAAGACGATGTCGCATTTGCATCTCTCTTGGAGCAGCTAGAAGAAGAAGAAGATTGACAGAACGTTCGATCATCGCAGTCTGTCGTAAACTTATGCGTAGAGGGGTCGATGCGATCGTTAGATGGAGAGCACGAGCTGCCCTCTGTCACTGAACCAGCGAATCCGGCCTCAAGAAACGATAAAACAAGAAAAGAAGTAAGGATAAGAGTCAGTGAGAACATAATAAAGTTTTTATGATTGAGGGCTGGAGAGTTCCAAAGGAGGTCAGAACAATGCAGCAACTGTAGGAAAACGAGAAACTCCAAAGATTGTTGTATGTAGTTGAAGACCAGACCGTCAGCCCTTTGCTTCTCAAGTCAGCCCAAAGAATTCGCATTTCTTTATGTTCTCAACGCCTGAAGGGGTTATATAAAATAAACAGAGAGACAACTTTTGTATTGCTGGTCATGGTATGTAGAAGCCAGCGCGCAATGGCAAGTAATTCCAGCAAAGAACGGGGTTGACAGCAAGCGGACTGAGTTCTTCTAGCGACCAACTCAAAAGAAAGTAGTTCTCGGAATTGAATAGCTGGAGGATTTGTTTCTCGCCAGTAAAAAAAAATTACTGACACGCGTACGTTCAACGTTGAGGAGGCTCTCACGATATTTAGTCTCCGCGAAATTTGGTCTCGCGACTCCGAGTCGTCGCATACAAGCACTGAGCACTGTTACTCAGGCTTTACACCAATAACAACTTCATGAATCTGTTGGCCTAATATTGACACTAATATTGACAGTGGAAAGACATATCATTGCGTAGCGGACTGGGCTTATGTTTCGTCTGGACTGGCTGGGACTCCACTGGGGTCCGACTGACTCTCCGAGCTACGTTTTTGACCACGACACAATCTGCTTCATTAACTCCCTTTCGAGGACATACTTACGAGAATGCTTCAGTGGACTAAGCCGTCTTTGTTGCGACCTCGAGCAACATCTAATCCTGGCGGTCTACGAAAAGTCAGCTCTTCCCAGTCTATAGCAAAACTAAGCAGCGAGCTGTCTTGCCCTGTGCTGGCCACGCTTGAGTCCTCTAAGCAGGAGAAGATACCAGGGTCTTCGGAAGTAACTTCAAGTCTATCCATTAAACGTAAAAATTACCTTCAAGTTGCAGAACGCCGACAAGCTCATGGCAGTGAGTGTGTTACGCCCTAAACTCTACATGTCTTGCTGAATCCTCATGCCATCTCGCGTCGCTGCATCACCATAGGAGATTATTTTCGATATCTCGTAGCCAAGCACCTCTTCCCTTCTGAATCTGTGACAACGCATCTTTTTCGATATGTAAACCTTAGAACGGCTTCGACCGAGCTCTCGCGCAGAAGGGGTTTAGGCGAAGACATGCATCACACTGCACCCTCGCTTTTATCTCACTCCTCCAAGCATCTCATGCCCAAAGCTCCTCAGCTCTCCTTCCGCTCGCCCAGCACAACACCAAAGATGCAGCCACCGCAAACTGAAGCTCTCAAAGTCGTCTCACCTGTCTCTCCGCAGATCTCGTTCTCTACTTCGACTGGTTCTAAGTACGATTACGGGCCTCTGTCATCAACACAAGCGGCAACTGTTACCGCAGTGCTTGAGCCTCACCGTCGCTCACCGCCGCCGGAAGACCGGCCCGTTCTACGTATTATCCGATCAACTGAGGACGAGCATGTCTTGAGTGTGCGCCTTCCGGGCTTCGCGCCAGAAATGGTCACCGTGTCTGCACGCAAAGACGATAAGCTGGCCGTCGTCGCGGACCTATGGCATGCAGAAACAAATTGTACGTCTACAACCTTCTCCTGTCCGAGGAATGTTTTTGTGACGAAAACTTGTTTCATGGAATATTAGGTCATCACGAATGGCTAGTTGCGTTCCCCGCACGCGATGTCAACGTGTCCCTTACACGCGCTCAATTCTCCGCGGATGGGACCTTGATGATCCATGTCCCGAGAAGCAACCTTAACTGCTATTGGACGCGGAGCAGGCTTCGTTAATTAATTTTCTCTTGTTCGCTACCATATGCTAGGTCTCTTTCGCGTCATAGTTGCATATCCTTATAGCGCACCACTTTCTGTTCGTCTTGGACTCTGTTCTTGGTATTGCCAGCTTTAGCTTCTGTTGTATTTCGACGACTTTCGAGAGGTCGTTACATTGATCTTATAGTGGGATTGCGTACTAGTCTACACCTGTAAATAATAAGTAATTGAACTTCATACAACGTGCCTTTACTATTATACAGGTCGTCTGCAGATCGGACGAGAGCGCAGCCACCCTCACCTTTTCGTGATAACAAAATCAATATCAGAGTTCGTTCTTAGACTCTAGAAGTTGGATGACTTCTCATATACAACTTTGCCTGAACGTAAGGTTTCGGCTCAATTTCTTCCGATCAGTTCATGACAGCACTAGTCTACGTTGCTCAGCATTGAAGCAAGCCCCTTGTCCAGATGTCTCATGCCTTTGCTGCTTGTTCAGGGCCAGAATTCGGCAATGTTTTAAGCGAGTTGGGCCTAAGGTCGAGCGACAAAATCCTCACGGGAAGCTACCCATTCAATAAATTGGACTTATCCCAGGTAATTGGATATACAGAATACGTGCATTTTATAATTAATGAGTACCGCATGAGCGTTACACGGCCGAAAAAGAAGTAAATTAAAAGCTCCCTTGAGAACTTGAGAGTGGAACCTTTCACAGACTCATTGTCCAAGATGCTTTTTATATTATTAGCTAGGACATAGTGTTTATAAACAGGCCACGAGCACGCATTCTGTCAGGCTCCACAAATCTCCTCTTAGTTTCTCGTCCTCTGTTCTCTTTGTCGTCGAGTCGATTTTCTTATCGGGGCTGAGATACGTGAGGCGGTCATAAATATGTCTCGACGTTCTACATGCGGTGCCGCATTTTTGAATAGAATAGCGTTCGCACCTTCCTTGAGGATTCCCATCACCAGGCGCACCAGACGCACCAGCAGCCGGGAGTGGAAACGATAAGCGTGCAACAGCTGAGATTTCTTCCCTCCATCTGGGGTTCAAACATAGACAAGTCACAATCCGAATATATCTGGAGGTGCTGTGCCAGTGCGCATTTCATGTATGTTTACTACAAGCTTGGAAAGATTAAGACTGTGCCCTTGCGCGACGAAGCCATTACTCTTAGACGGGTCGCTTTGGTACTGAACTGCATTTGCATATGAAAGCACATGCGCCGAAGGCGAGGTTGGCGATCCGCACATCAAAGGCATGGATCAGGGTGGGCTTCTTGAGCAGTGGGGGAATTATGCGTATAGCTGAAACATCTGTAACAGCACAATATTATTGATTATTGACTACAATTTACAATGGTCATGATGTTACTCACCGTGCTCATCCTCTATCCTTTTATTGAGAGCCTTTTAGCTGAGCATCTCAAGCTTTGTCGAGAGGAAGGTTGATGCATGTGGGCCTTCCGATTCCAGAACATAATCCGGTTGTACAATGAAACGCCTTTTTGCGAAGCAGACTCAGAGCGATAACAGAACCTATCCCGAAGTTGAAAGTGGTGAACGCCAGGCTCATTATTATGGGCTACAAACTCACGTCGAATATTTAATGCTTCGTTTTCCTCAAGGAGGCGCATTATTAAGCCGTCTAGTATAAAGGGAATCAAGTGAGAGGCCCATACAGCTGGAGCCAGACAGTGCCAGACCATAAGTACAGGAGAACTGGACTTTTATGCGAATTGNAAAAAAAAAAAACTATTGGATGAATTTTCGTAAGCATTTAATTTGCATGATATTTAACTTTCGTCTCGATAACATGTACTACAAGCATGAGTAAATATAAAATGAAACGAACGGGTAGCTTGACATTTGCATAGTCCAACTGCTCGATTCCAAACATCTTATACATGGGCATGCAGCAGGAAGGTAGTTGAGTATGCATGAATAATACGGATGACAGAAAGGAAGAGCAAACTGAATATAATCACAGAGGTTGCTTTTACACAATACTTATGAGAGTGAGATGTGATTTAAAAGATTCATGCACCTGTAGCGACGTTCCGAGCGGCGAGCCGCAGCTGGTTCGCAATCACATAGTAGTAAGTGCTTCCCGATATTTTTCCCTTGAACAGCATGAAAATAACGCTAAGTTTACTCACATTCTGGGGGAATGAAATGTAAATGTAGGACCGAAGTTAAGCCACAGTCTACAACCGGGAAATGCCGTGATAAAATCATTTCGGCAACTTTGTGCCGATCTGTATTCTGAGAGCGATAGGTTTCGCGAGCGCAGTGTATCGACAAAGGTCATCTCGCCAATACCGAGTTCTCTGTTACTGTGAGTGTTTATTCGTACTCTGGGAATGCAGCTGGGACGTATAGGATGGCACAGAATGGAGTGGGTAGACTGGTTCATGGTGGATGGACGGATAGGACGGTGGATGTGATGATTCAAGATCGGGTTGCTGACGACCTCTTCTGCTTCTATGTATTGCAGCAAGACTTGTGCGCCCATTCTTCGCAGTGCGTACCCTACAACCATGAATATTGGGTTTGGAACTGATTACATATTGGCGTCCTTAGCACACCACNAAAAAATCTGCCCAAGATGATGATCTCTAAAGAAAACAGGAAGAAGATCTACGAGTACCTCTTCAAAGGTCAGTGGAAGGCTCGTCCTCTTTGGCCCTTGGCTAAACACACTTTTTCCAGAGGGCGTTATGGTCGCTAAGAAGGACTACAATGCGCCGAAGCATGAGGACATCGACATCCCCAACCTTGAGGTTATCAAGGCGATGCAGTCGCTCACCTCCCGAAACTTTGTGAAGACCCAGTTCTCATGGCAGTGGTACTACTACGTCTGCACACCCGAGGGTGTCGAGTACCTCCGCGAGTGGCTGCACCTCCCTCAGGAAATCGTACCCGCGACCTACAAGAAGGCTGCGCGTCCACCACGCCCCGCGCAGGCCCGCGACGGCGCCTACCGCGCGCCCCGTGGCG
>SGPK01000306.1:0-29548 GCA_004802695.1 Phellinidium pouzarii
ACCATATGCACCATAATTAGAGAGAACGTGTTCGGGGGGGGGGGTCTTCTAAGCGCCTGGCCTCCCGGACTTCGTCACTCGCCCCTCGTGGCTCTTGTCGCTGGCATCATCAGCATCGAGGGCGACCTTGAAGTCGATCTCGAACGTCTGTTTTTCGATGTCGCCGTTGGCATCATGCGGGAACACCTCCGGCTCAAAGTCGATCCTCTCCAGGTTACTGTCGGCGTACACTGCACAACACAAAACCCGTAGTCAGTTCCTTTTCTTCCTCCTCTCTCTCCCCCCTGAAACGCGGACACTGCAGATAGGATAATGATAATGTATAGACTGACGCACGATACTGCGCGAAACCGCGGTGGAAGTTCCTCCGGCAGTAGACACCAAGGACGACACTTGCGAGCTGCACGAAATGCGCTGCGACGTAAAGCGATGCAAAGAAGGGCCACTGTGTCCATGTCCAGCGGAAGACCTGCGAGTAGTACATGAGACCCCACCCGGCAACGTACAGCGCACCCGTGCACAGGAACACGAGCATCGTACGCCGCATTTCACGCCGCACTGCGAACCAGCCCTTTATATAAAAAGAGCCCGCAACATGTCAGAGGCTGTAGAAGAACGTGTGCAGCTTAGGGAAGGGCGTACCGATGCGATCCATGGGAGAAGAGCCTATGGACAAAGTTCAATGGTGAGAAAAGGAAACNAAAAAAAGAGTGAGGAGAGTGAAAAGGGATTTACTTACGATGATGACGACGCTGAAGGAACCAAGATATATGTTATTGTGCGCGGAGATCTTCACGAGAGGTCCATTCACGAGCTGATCAATCCACAGAGACGTAGACGCCACTAGCAAGTAGACGGACATCTGCAAACAAATAAACACTCCGAGGAAGAACTGAAGCAAACGAATCAAATCAGAATCTCTATTCCGCACATTTTACTTCGGTAGCCAGGCTCACTCTATAGATCTTGATGAGATGCAGAGGAGCGCCAACGCGCCTGAACATGCACGTTGCATACGTCTGAACAAGGCACTTCAGTCATCGCTTTCGCCAGCGTACAAATCAGATAGATCACTTACTCTAACTAATTTCCATACCAAGTAGCAGGACAGTAGAAGCGCCACTACATTTAGCACCAAGTCTACTATTTGCACCGAGAACCGATCGTGAGAGTAGCCCGGGAAAAGATCAACTTTACACGCTCCGTTTGTGATAAGCCCCTGGAAGCGGTTATGAATGTCCAGAGTTCGCCATATCGAGTATGCTGACCATCCAGTTGAGAGGATACGCATAAAAAAACCAGCAAGGCTATCGAATGGAAGTTTTAATAGAAAGATGATCAGTGGAAAATAAATGATTTTTTTGCTTACAGATGTGGAATCGAATCATACATGATCTGATACCAATCCAAAACTTCGATATTACTATTCAGGAAGGAGGAATAAGATTTCATTTACCGCGAAAATTGAGATCCCGAGCAGCCAGAATTCTGATCCGATGAGAGCGAGTTCTTCTCTTTTGGAATTGTTTAAGCTATGCAGGAATAATGCCACGTCAGAGCAATGCTCAAATAGATCTTGAATGAAGGATACGTACACCTGATTGGCGTAGACGAGTACTCGGGTACATTGTTCGCTTAAAAATACCGTCGACCCGCCATTCACAGAGGCAGAAGAAAAGTTGATACCGGCCGCTGCAGACGAGTTCACCTCGGGATTGATGCGTGTAACTGTTCTAATGCCGACGTCAGTGACCGATGCAGCGGTTTCATCCTGTGATAAATCAGTAAAGTCAGCGTCCATTGTGAACGGAACAACTACTGTATACCCACGTCTCTTCTCCTGAAGCCCGTCGGCACGGAGATTGGCCCCATTCCAGACTGAAAGATCAATTTGCAGGAAGCCTCGTTGCTCTTCTGAACTGGTACGTCCTTGCACAGACTCAACGTGAAGTTGTCATTATGACGGACTAGCCAGGCGACCTCGTTGGGAATTTGGGCTTCTTTCACGATGTCAGAGGCGCGCGTGTTGGCGTTCGTGTCAAAAGAGAATAGAACAGATTGCACGATGCTGTGGATGAAGCAATGCAGGAATGAAAATAGAAAAAAGCATGTTGTGATCTTCGATATAGTGATACGAAAATACTGACAAAATAAGACGAAAGTTAGAAGTGAGCTCTGCCTATTGAGAAGGGACATAATCCTACCGTAGTCTTCACCCAAATCCAAATTCTACGTGATAAATGCATCACTAGTTAGTCCTCTGGCAGCACGCGAGATTCGTCAACAGTTACAAAAGGAAGGATCCCTTAGACAAAGTGCAGGACAGCCCCAGCTAGTCCTTGTAGAAAGTGAGACCAGCCACTGCAGCAACTTCAAGTTGCAGAACGAAAGATAAAAAGAGAGACGAAGGAGAAGAGAGGATAAAGGGCATAAGAAGAAGCCTGGAATTGCGTACATATCAGAATCGCGAAATAAATAGACGCAACACGCCGTAGAAAACCCATCAGAAAGGCACCGTCGTACTGAGACTTGAGATGGCCATAGTAACGCAACGCTGTTCAAGAAGTTCTTTTTGCAAAGCTGATGCGAACTTCAGAGACTCTGATAACACAAATGCTGATTTTATATTTTCTTATTGGTAGTTGAATCTTGACTGGCTCGGCTGCTCGCAGACTTTCGTTATTTATTTTTATTTATTCATACGTTCGGAGTCCTGGGAACTTGGAAGTTCATTCATTTCTCAAGTTCTGCTTTACCATGACAACTTGAACACGCTGACGCTGATTTTCGATCTGCCGTTCACATATTTTCCGCTCTGAACGCAAGGTCAAACTCAGGTCTGGACAGNAAAAAAACGTCACGACCCCAGGAAATACAGAGCGTCGTCTAAATCATCCCAAATGCCATTCGGAGAAACAATGCTCTGCTCTTTTCTCAGGGCTGATGGATTCTAATACAGCTTCTGACCAGCCCTATGTCTATGCTGTCCGCTCATTCTTCGGTACGGACCAAATCAGTCAAGACTTCATGGCGATTGCCCTTCCTCTTCGTGAAGAAAGAAAATCGTACGTTTTCCGTCAGCATTCGGCGCTACTACTGGCGATAGTCCTTTAGGCGACAATGTGAATGTAATCAAAAGAATGCGGATGTCTTTCATCTGCATATAGTAAAATCTCATTAATGTTATTCGTGGTGATCTCAGCAACCAGAAGGACTCGACATCATTCAGATGCGCCTTGGTCGCTGCACCCACGCCAAATAATATGGCTGGTGGTTTCCATGTTCCAGGGGAACGACCTTAAATTTTAAGGAGGAAACTTTTAATCTTATGGACGAACACGCCCTCGCGAGCTTACGAGAACGAAGGTCTGGGACTGGACTCATCGACTTCACGTCGACAGTTAATCTAAGCAAGGTTCACAGGATGTTTGTTCTGATGGTTATCACGGCAGCGAGACGTGCTTATTGAACGCTAAGCTATCTACCTCCCACTCAACCATACATTGAGCCTGCGCGACAAACAACGTCTCCCGTCAGCCTACCCGATCATCATGGATTTGTGGCTACAGCTAGGTAACTTCTACTACGTTTGACTTGTGCCTCGATCTTGTTATACCCTGGTGATAGCTGTTTTGGTCCGGCCAAAGAGGCCTGTGAATGATCAGATTCATAGGCAAGAGTCGGGATGTCTTACATAAGCATGTAGAAATTCAATATTTATGTACAGAAATATTCAAAGCAGAGGTTGTCCGACAAGCAATATTGTTATTGTTATTAATATTGTTTTCACCGCGTTAACTTCAAGTTGCAAAAAAACATAGGTGATGCTTAGCAATTAAGCCATAAAAGGCATTTTATTTTTCGCGTAAGTTTTTCTGATCATGCCTGCTTGAATACTTGAGTTAATTTCTCCTTCATCACATCATTTCATTGTCTGCAACTTCGTATAACTTCCATACTGAAGTCTATATTGCTACTTTGCTCAGAAAATCTACGCGGCCACCATAGTCCATACAGGCGAGCTGCCCAATGCGTCCGCCTCGTCGCGACTGTCTGCAGACTGTATCTCCATAAGCGCAACTACGCTCGGCCCGAAAGCAAGAAAGAGGTTTGTGTCCAGGTACAATGAAAGAAAAATTGCGCCCGAGCTGATTAGTCGTCATGCACGGGACATCACATATCGATGAACAAACAGGTGGATGGATGAACTCGACGGGCGTGTGCCTTCATACGCGTCTGGTTCTTCATCAGAGGAGGAAAATGCCAGGGAGACGGGGCTTTCCAAGGGCCAGAAGCTCGGCAGGAAGCAGTCACGCTTCAAACTGTATAAGCCACCGCCTNGGGGGGCTCTTGGCTGACTGGAATGTCTTCGATGGTCCCCCCAAAAGTGCAAGTAAATCCTCAGCCAGTAGGACGATTACAGACTCCCAGCAAACTTCAAAGAGGCCGAAGATCGTAGACGACGACTATGAGGGTTCAAGCACCTCGAAGGATTCCAGCGAACCGGGAGAGTCTACGGGCATTCCTGTGATACACGATGGCTGGATCTCACGATACACGTATGATCCCACGCAAGATTTCTCCAAGCTGAGGGCTCGTTCTTCGGTGGTTTCCGCCAGTGGAAAAGAACGCGAGAAACCTGTCCAACAGGCACGCACGCACGGGCCCGAAACACCGAGTCCTTTTGTTGCGCTTCCTCTTTCTCAACAAACACATTCTCCTCCGCAGCGATACAATCAATTCAGGCGATCGTTTCCTCTGAAGGAGTCGAATGTGGATCTGTTCAAACGGGCTGGGCAACCCGTAGATTTCTCTTCGAAAAAGCGAAACGTGTCGAATACACTTAACGAATCTGGAAAACCTGCGCGACAAGTAGACGTACTTGAGCTCAAAAAGATGGGCCCTTATGTTAGGACTATGATACTTTCACAAAAAGTGGCGGATTCCGCGGAAGCGTCTGGGAACCCCATGCGGCAAGAATCCAACGAAACGAATGTCGCCGGGAGAAAGGCTGTATCTTCCACGAAGGAGCCCAGCAACCCGAAGTTTCCTAACTCGTCCAGAAAAACGTTTCGACGAGATAAAGCTGCGCGACGGGCAGAAATAATTAATCCTTTTGTCAGGATAAAGATGAATTTACAGAAAGCAGCTGATTTGTCAAAGACGTCCGAATCTGACGACGCGAATATGGTCGCAGTGTCATCCATGAAGGAGTCCAACAACCCGGGCTCTTCCAGCACGTCTGGAGTAACCAAACGACGAACAGACGAAATAATCAACCCTTTTGTCAGGAGAATGATGAATTCACAAAAAGCAGTGGATTCCTCGGTGGCGTTTGGGAAAAACGCGCGACAAGAAATTTCTAGCACATCCGGAGAAACCACAGAAACAACACGATCAAAACCAATTTCCCTGCTTCGATCGCAACTAAATGCTTCAGTGATTGACGTTGATAGCTTGGATCTATGATGGAGCCACAAGGAAAGCTGTTCGACGTGTAATTTTTCTTGATGAGGGAGGGACTGACGAGGTGAACTTTTTTGACATGCTTGAGTGCGCGCGAAGCTTGAGTTTCTCCGCTAATGCCTCTCAGAAAGCCGCGAAAAACCATGCTCTACGACGGATTCCGACGAGACTCATCTTCTCGACGGCTGGGGATCCAGGGTATCACGCACTCCTGTCCGCGAAGGAGCGGTGCCGGGGAAGGGGCAACGAGGAACTATGTTAGAAAGCAGAAACCTCTGGCCTTCCAGATATCGAGCAGTTGATGATCCATTTAATATGGTAATACTGCACAATGATCTCGCAGGCAGTTATGGCTCGAAATACATAATTCACGTTCATGTACAGAATCGGAAACGCATCATGAGGCTTGCGTGCGTTCTTCGATGATTGTGCCCTCGTGACCTCTCTAGGGGTTGTGGATCAGCCACAACATCGTTCAGATTTTACAACTTATACCGCTTTCGTCGATTTCTTTCAACTACAAAGGGACCCGGCATAGCCACGGAGGCTTCGCAACTAGGCAACGTTCTGTTTGTTTTTTTGAGGCTAAATAAATAGTACTTAGGGAGTCTATGCTCGTTATCATCTTTGCTATCACCCGTCACTCGTTCCTCCAACAGAATCTCTGCTCAACTCTCCCTGGAGGACTTTTGGGCGCTCATTCGCATTCAAGCTTCACAACCATCTTAAAAAGACACGTAATTATATCGCGCGCAAGATGCCGATCAAAAGCCACTTTACCCTACTCCTCGTCGCTCTGTTCTGCTTCCTCTCTCTAGGTAAGTAACGCAACCCTGCTATGCTGGTCGTTTGTATATATGTTGTCTGACATGCCCGTCGGGTTCAAGTGCGAGCCGTTCCAGTTGATTGGCGCACTGCGAATGTAATCGCGCAGTCGAAAAATATGGGCTGCCATTACCGCACCTGCGGAGCCGTAAGTGCTCACCGCATTTTTTTTGTCCCGACTCATCCGTCTGTCTCTAAGACTCGATCTCTTCTTTTTTTTCATTCAGCAAAACATGACAGAAGCAGGCCTTCCCGGGTCCCTCAGCGTCGGCCAAGACCATGTGTTGACCTTTTCATTACCGGAAATCAATGCCGGCCACATCGCGGTTATTCCTGTGGCTGCTATGGCGGTTGTCCTCTACCAAATGTTCAGGGCCAGAAAGAATGCAAGGTCGGTATAGAGACGACTTGTACTTCCTGATGTGAAACTCGGACTTTACGTAAATTAATCTTATGTTTCTGATAATCTACCTCCATATGAAATACCTACCGTGTCGTGCATATGTCATTGTATTGCCTGTAGTTGTGTCCGTGATTTGATCAAACGAAAACACGTTACTGGAAAACGAGAAGGAAGCTAGTCTTGTCACTAAGAATATGATCGATCGTATAGTCCTGCGAGTGAGCTTCATCCTGTCTTGTGAGCAGATTCGGACCCTGTCCGAGTCTGATAGTAGGCGCCGCTCGATAATGAATTTGCAGGCCCTCGCGTCGAAGAGACGATATCTAGATGGGAAGCTATGAAAGGAAGCGACGAGGTTGTCTGTAGGTTGTAGTGTATCACAGAAATCTATCTGAGAAACACAAGTGGCGCGCGCGGATATGACCGCGGCAGGTAAACCTTATTCACAAGAAAGGAAACCATTGTCATTTCATTTTCTTTTTTTCCCCTCTCTCCAACCACCCGTGCATTCACCTTGTAATTACTTTGATGGAGGCCTTATCTATAACCGTGTGATCATTCAGCCCTTTTCTTTCTCCTCTCCCTCCCTCCTGATATGAAAGGATAAATGAGTGAATGAGAAAAGAATGGAAAAGAATGGGGAAACTTAGAATGGGAATCAATCGTTGAAATGCCAAAACAAGGTTGTCTAGATGGATCCTGTGGGCCTTTGTGGTAGCTCCCGTGTCGCAACTAGTCCCACCGTTCACGACGAGCATCTCTTAATACTTTTTACGCCCCTTGTTTTCGCAGATCGTATAAAGAAAGCAGACCCACTGGCAGTGCTAAACCAATTCCAGCCTAAGGCAACTGTTGACCGATACTGCCCTTCTTAGATTTTAATCTTACTTTTCTCATCTGGCGCGTCGCCCCGAGCCCCTCCGAGTCCCTATTAAAATTCAAACTCCAACCACAAGTTTCTTTCCAACGGCAGTTATGAACACGCGTTCTTTCATTCTCGCTCTCTGTGCTCTGGCCGCTGCAGGTTCGAGGATACCAATTTTTAAAAAAAATGGCTTTACGATTAGACAATCTGACCAAATCATTCAGATTTAACAGTTTCTGCAGCTCCGAACCCCATCGACGCCGGCACAGCGAACGCCATCGCAGTAAACGACAACCTCGCTTGTTCAACCGGCACATGCGACACATCGGCACTCACGAATACCTCTGTAAGTACCTACTTGCTGCTTTTCTCATTATAAAGTTAGGAGCACAAAGAACCGCGACTTACTCTCTTTTTATTTCGTTTAGATCGCTGAGATTACTCAAAACAGCTCATTGTCCGATAGTTCGTGGTCGTACTCTAACGACGCATTTTCCGTGGCTCGCAGCGCTTGGTCACCGTTAACATTCATTGCAGCGGGAGGGCTGGCCCTCTCCACCGGCATGCTCTAAACGCGCCCTTGCGTACTTAGCAGGCATCTCCGGACATATCTCATCACGTTCCTTTCACCTTTCACCTTTCGCTTCTCTTAAATCTTCAATGACTTATCTTTATCAATTAGGAACGTAATGACAATGAGATTTCAATGGACAGTCATGCATGCGCTATTAACTGTGAACTTAATGTGGCTCGTGGCCAGAGTTTACGACACTCGGTATTTTGTCATGTTTTATCTGTTGTCCAAGACCTTTTATTACGCCATCNAAAAAAATCACTGAGGCACAATTATGAATCAGAACAGAATACAACACTCAAAAGTCACGATCTCGTCGCAACCGAAGCCAACGACATAAATACACGATAAAACAAGGAGGTACACAACAAACGGAATAAAGCAACGTGGAATATGCAATTGCAAAAGGAACTGATTACGGAATAATTATAAAGGAAGTGTTGAAATATGCAGCATTTTGCGGATTTCAAAAGTCAAGAAGACGTAGGGTTCTTCTCGCTTAAGGACGCAAGGTATCGACCTTTGACGCTTGCGCTCGGACTGAGGTCCACTTCTACTTCGCCATCATCGTTATGAATAGTTTGCTCGACATTGATATGCACCTGAAATTATCGTGTGCGGTGACGTGGAGACGGAGCGTAAATAAGAAAAACAGATACCAAAGGGAACGAATGAGCGTGGGACATCAGGGAATACTTCGAACTCTTCGTACGTACCTTCACGCTGTCCGTAGTCGTTGTTTGTCCTAATCCGTTTACGTTGGTCACGACGGATCCTCCGCCCGTGCAATAATTTTCTTTAGAATTTGATGTCGAAAGATATCTCTAGAAATATAAATTAGGACCAGTCACGGATACATGATGGCAGAACGTACTGATTGATGCCTACGAAAACGTGGCTGAGAGGTCGGGCTTTCGACAGAGATATGAACGGCCATAGGATGGGACTCGTCCCGATCCCTCAGGGCATCTCTAGAATTGAGTGTCGCAAGCAAAGAATTAAAGTAGCCTGCATTTTGATCAAAACATAAGTCAGCTCTTCGAAAACTGAATGTAAAAACGAGATTTACATTTCGCTATGAAAAAATGAACGGAAAGGAAAAGAAAGTTGTGCGGCATGGAAGCGGCCTGTAATTTATTCTACGTTATCTCTGATCCGAACTGAATAAAGGAAATCGGCTTACAAAAACCAGAGCAAGACAAGACGCGAATGTGGTCAACAGACCATTGTTGAAAGTATACAGAAGTAGCCGGTGAATGACATCATCAAGGCTGGATCTTTAAATTAGCTTTCAGCCAAGACACAATTAGAACCACGCACTTCGCATAACCTGTGCGATTACCTTGAAGATAATAGCATAGTGCCGAGGTGATGAGGACATCTATAACGCACGATAACGCAAGACCGAACATAAAGAGCCACTGAAAGGACAATACAAAAGCTCAATGATTGTTCAATGTTATCTGATAAAACATACATACGCGAAAGTCTTTAATGAACGTAGAGAACTGCCCCAGGCGGATCCTATTAGGAAAAGAAAGTAACTATGCGAAGGAATTAAGTTCTGGCGACTCGGAGGTCTCACATTTGAGAAGTGGTAGCTTTCGTAGGGCAGATTAGTCCCCAGAAAGAGTATAAAAGCATATGTATTTACTTACTCAGAGCAGATCCCAGGCGAACGACTGCCAGGACAATCTGCCAGTGAGGAGGTGAATGTGTACGAGTGTTGTTATAAAGAGTGAAACGACTTACGATGATTATTGTTAAGTACACGTTGTGCTTGCTTACTAGTTATGATAGGATTAATATTGCTCTTAATGCGCGTCAGATAGAGGTAGAGGTCTCACGTCGCCAGACACGGTCGACAAAGAACCTAGAAACAAAAAAAAGATTTAGAACGCTAATCAGACCGGCCCGGAGGATAAATAAAACGAAATACATCTGCACGATGAAAGTAATGACACCAGTAACGGCTATGCTAGCCTGCATAAATGGAAGACTGTAGGTCAGCAACACATAAGAAACAGTTGAAGAGGCCGTTACCGCAACCGCCCTACGAGTCGCGTCAGTACAGCAATGACATTTCTAAAAGAAAGTTGGACTGACCAATATAAGTTATTCAACTCAGCCACATCTCCCCAGTCCAGGACCAAGTAGTGCCAAATTCCTTCGCATATGAATATCGAGTGGACTAAATCCAATATCCTGCAATGATGAAATATAGGAATATTAATGCGTGTTGAACCCGCGAAAGAGAGATGATCGACGTTACGTACGTTGCTGCCGAAACCTGCGCGCGTGGCACCGTCGCAAACGACGCAACGCAAATAACGCAAATGAGCATGAAGTCGGTAGCAGTCACGTTTAGGGTACTTACAAGCAACTTCAAGCTCAGAGAGTCGCGATTTCTGTATTGTCGGAAGTAAATGTAGCTCTGAAGTGTTCCTATCCCAGAGAAACTACGCATGCCACAGTGGCACACGTCCATAGATGGTTTTGTCGCAAGGAGAACGACGTCAGCAAGCAATACTCAATAATCTCTTTTGCAATATAAGTGCAGTATCTCGACGAAAAGAAGAGTATGTTTGGGGGAAGAGTTTAATTTTTCAACAAAATGGTGCACGAAGACTCACCCAACGGAAATCAAAGCACCGATGAGCATTGCGCCAAACGTCAGACGAATGTCCGCCATCGCCATTGTGACGNTTTTTTCTTTTCTGCAGGCGCGGTATGAAATATAGTACAGGGAGTGTAATATTAATATTGTAAATTGTAAAGAAGGAGGAGAGAGGAAGTGGCAGAGAATATTTTGCAAAAAAGGATTAATATTCCCAACCAGGCGGGCTGAATATATGCGTGTTGGGCCCTTGTTAATAAATCCGGGGAGCGCCGAGTCGCTGCATCCGAGACAAGCCCTCGTCTCGGAAGTAGAAAAATTCACATATTATTTCGAGTTTTGACTACATCTGTATGAGCGTTCACATAAAGAATATGCAAAGGCTCTCAGTTAGAGTCACAATGATGCTCGTAGCCGAATCAGAAAGCCTACAGAATACACAGTCGCATAAACTTCCGGAATGGACCGTAGATGCTCCCGTCGGCTTTGCATGGAAACGTCAGTTCGATCGCCTGGTGCTTATGTTCATCTAAAAAGCAAGAAAATCCAACTTCATACAGCGCTCGGGGGTAGAAGTGAATCAACAGATTCGGGAAGCTATGAACTCGTCACGTGGTCTAGAGGAGACTGCAAACTTGCAAACTGCCGTGGCGTGCTACGTGCTACTTGACGCCTACGTTTATCTTCTATTGGATTTATATGATCCTGTCACTTCATTGTATTTGCCTTTTATCATTTTGACCTTTATTTATTTTTCCCTGACTGGGAGTTGAACACTCAACCTTGATTATATAATGTTGGTGTTGAAGCGGCAGAGTCCATGGCTGAGTGCTCCTTATCTTTTGCACTCATCCATTGGACTCAGGCATGTATTGTTTTGTTAATAAATATCTTTTGCACTCATCCATTGGACTCAGGTCACTGTCTGCTGCAAGTTGTGAGCCTGCCAAACCTCACACTAATATAATCCAACNTTTTTACCTGAAGTCATGGCATTTCCTGGGACCTATGTTCCACTAGTATTCCAAACAGTGTTAGTGTTGTGGGCAGATCTCAGCTATTCTGTTGTGTCACTTCTGTTGCACTGGCAAAACCCTGGCAAAACCCAGGTTTTGGCAGAAGTGGTAAATATAACCGGATATGTAAGCAGATTTATCCGTTTCATTTTAGGACAGAACCATTTATGGCACGAGAGGTCCTCAATGCTGCCATGACATTCATCATATGCTTGAATAGAGTATCAAGGGAGACAGGGGCATTCTGGATGATATCTACATGGGAGCCGATCACAGCAAGTCATTCGGAGCAACTGAGGAAAAAGAAATCTTGCCGCTCGCTGTATATTACTTCAACCCATCATTTTCGCTTCTGGCACATACACGGACTATTAGATCTACCTGCTCTTGTAAAAGAATTATCCACTGTTCTAACTTCAAGTTCTGCACGTTTTATCAGAGTTTATTTTTGTATTTCGCACTTGTAAAAGACCTGAGCATGACGCACTTGCGACGTACCTTCCACTCACACCTTTCACCTTTTAGCTGCTTTTGACAAATTTTTCTTTCATTCGTACGAAGGTATCCGTATACAACAATAGACAGATATAAATTGTTAATATGCTTAGAGTACAATTGTAGCGAGCTTAGAAATATGAAAGATACAAAAGTTGAGGAGCTGTCGACCTTTTTCAAGGTGATTCCACGTGCAATTGATATCCCTCACGATGAATAGGCCTATGAGGCCTAGGCGATGGATATGCCGTCGCCAGGAATCCAAATCGTGACTACAGACTACTCTATAGAGATAAATGTAGCTACCAGAAAGCACACCTGGATGGTGAAGTGTTAGGCAACCAGATCGCAACGGGAGACAGATATAAGGGGCTTACCATCCTGAGAAGCATTGACAGAGGTTCTCTAGCGAAGTCGCTTGGCTAATTAGCTTCTCAACTTGCGCAGGCACTATCAATTCGACTTCTGGGTTGAAATCGCGCCCAGTAAGCTTGTGCTGCACGCGGTTGTACACAAACAACGCGCGTTCATTGCGCACTTCCTGCCGCGTGCCAGGCTCGCCGATTGTCTCTGGAGAAAACAGCATCAGACTTCTAGAACGTACAAAGACCTTAAAGATAGAACAAAAGTTTACCATTGAAGATCTCGTTTTCGTCGGCCTTCACTTTCCGCGTAGGACCCTGAGGGTATCCTGCGACCCGAGCAAGTTGTTCCGCGCGTGCCGAGTCCAATGTATCTGTATAAAATCAAATTAGTTGCCAAATAAAATACCAATTACGAATTTAAATGTTTACCGTCGCCTCGCCTGTCCACTTCGGCCTGCATCAACCTCCAGTTGATCAACGGGTCATACACAAAAGCTTCCAGCACGGCCATGAGCGACTCTTTGTTGTCGCGGAGGACGCGCATCGAGATCTCGCATGTATTCTTGAATGAACCCTGGATGCCACTAACCTCCATTGCGTGGGTGAGCATGCGCGTCAGACGGAACGGAACTTTTTCCGGAAATTTCTCGCGCAACATTGTAACTTCGAAACAATCGCCAAAATCAATGTGTACAACCTTACCCGTGTGTCGTTCGAGCAATATATTCGATGGATGCCTGTCTCCTAGCCCGAGAATGTGCCCGACCATGCTGTTTACCGCTAGAGACCGTGTGTAGGTAGCACGCCGTTCTAACCAATGCTCGGAGTTTAGACTCTTTAGCCAAAGCACTCTGTATAGATCTTGTCCCGTGGTGTTATCCAGTGCATACTCGAAAACCTCAACTTTCTGGAGAAGGCAAAGGCACTCATAGTCGGGTGCCATCTGAAACGTTACACACATTGAATAAGTACTGAGGCTTCCAAAATATGCACTATATGCTCACCTGGAGCATTAGACGATACTCGATATTCAGCAAGATCTTTCGCGAATCTCGATAATCGCGAACCAATACATGCAAGGTATCAGAGTCTTGCACCCAACCAATGAGACCAGCATTTGGTGCGAGAGGAATCACTGCAAATCTTTGAATATGCAAGCGACGCTTAAAAGAATCCGTGTCGATTGATAAAAGCGTATTCACTAGGCTGAACAGCTGCATCACTCTCTCATCTTGACGCAAGTCTTCGTGGCCCTTCAAGACATATTGATAATCTCGGCCATCACTGCCTTTTATTGACAGACGTCGGGGGCGCTGCTTGGAGGAAATGACAGTGAGTTTGCTGGCAAAACTGGAGATTGTGATAATATCTCTTCCGCTCTGATATGTTCCTAGAAAAAAGAGCCAATGAATTAAGTGGCCGCTTGATGGACAAGTACAATTGAACGAACCTGGGACGGCTAGCTCCAAATTACGGGCCTTGAGAAGTTCTGGTGAGACATATTGGAGGTCAAGTGTTACAAGCTGAGGCATTTGCTTCTCTATTTTTCTGAAGACACCATAGTAGATNCCCCCATGCTTTATCCAATTCACTAAGGTCTCCATAACGGCGATATCTTCTACTAGCCTCTCGAGCCTCCCGAAGTTCACGGCCGAACACCTGAGAGAAGGAAGTTTCTCGGGTAGTTGTAGGTCCCTAATCTGACAATTAAGACATGTGCGATGAAAACATTGCATCTACTTACTGCTTCAAGGAGCTCATGAAGTGGCTCAAGCACAGCTATCATACCCTCCGGATTCTTTTCGTTATAGTAGAAGCGGGAAGCTTCCTCGAGACCTTCATGCCAGAGTTCATGCCAAAGAATAGCTACGCGAATGAGTTCTTGGCTAACAAGTAATGCCTTTATTCAAGTAAGCGCAGAAATTCTAGTGTTTATGCAGAATAACTATACCTGATCAACTATAACCGCGCTATGAGCCTTCATGCGATCCATGATAGCCAATGCGGCATCTTTCCGAGAGACGCTTGAGGACTTCGAAGCAACAGTTAAGGGATAAATGAGAGCTTGAGGGTGATGTCTTCCAACTTCCGTAAGTAGCATATCAATATTGCGCCTAATATTAGTGCTCGGAGTTTGGATTCGAGCAATGATTTGCGGAATAACCTCCAGCCAAGTATCAACATCAACACTGCCAAACCCGCTCGCCATCGCATGGCTGATCTCGTCGTGGTCGCCGAATTTAAACCATAGCGTCAACAGACGCAATGTGTCTTGCAATGCGTTTTCATTATGTAATCCAATAGACCTGAAAAATCCTTTAAACATAGTCAGGTTAGAGAAAAGTAAGGATTTTGCTTATATATATCTACCCTGGACAGCCTGTACAACGTGGACAGCGAGACTATCACCCCTAATGTCATCAGTTCGATCGTGCTGTTGTCCCTCGAGATGGCCCACAACCTCGAAATTGGCTAGAGCCCACGTGTGCCAAGCTTTGTACCATAATGGATCGTAATGCGTCGCTAGATGATATGACTGTAGAATATCTTTGATGTTTTCCTAAACGGTGGAATAAGCGTAATATCGTCATAAGCCGATAACAAAATAGATCTACCTCATTCCATTCCTCAGGTTTGAGGGTATGTTGCCATTGTGCTTGCTTAAAGTAGCACCGTGCAAGCAATTTCGACATCTCATCTAGTTTTTGCTTCGATACCGCTGGACGGCCCATCCCCACAGCCTTTTCATTTTTCAGATCATGCGACAAGTTTTCGGTGAACTGTCGCAGATACTGCAGGGCGTCATCTTGCAACTTATTTGCCCACATGAATTTCAGCTGAGCATAAACAACATTAGGTGAGGCCTTCGCATTTGAAGTATTCTGTTGATGAACAATTACCAGAAGCGAATTTGTTAACTCAGAAGATAACAAGTTATATATAGCGACGTACGGAGTAAAGTAAAGAGTTAATTGTCTTGTCCGCAAGTACCATTCGATCTGACTTTCGACAAAGATTTGCAAACTTTATCCACATCGCACTGTCATCTTCTGGATGCGATACCAATGTTCGCACTTGTAGTATCCGCTGCCAAACCTCCACTTCAGGCTGACATCCCTGTAGCCTATTTAATGATGTTGAGTCATCTATTCGCACAGAGAATAGCACAATTTACCTCTTCATCCACGTCTTTTTCATAGAGTTCTGCCGCTCCGGCTGATCAGCAAATTGCTTATACTGAATGATCTCTTCCAACTCTGATAGCATCTGCGCTCGAACCATGATACTAGAGTATAATAAGACATTATGGCACAAGATTGGAAATAAAAACTCACTTATATGTCCTCCCATAACTTTCACCAACAAGAGCGGTCAATTCTGGGTCAAGGAGATCACGCGCCTTAGTGATATGACTGAGAGCTTTGGGGAACTGGTTGCGATGTACAGAAAGAATTGCCTTGTAAAACGAGCGATCGGGCGAATCCCCCTTCATAGCTGCAATGTAATCGTCCATTGAATCCCACTCATTCAATGACCACGCAGCTGCGGCACCCATTCCTGCCATCTCGCGGCGTTGTTCGTTAGTTGCGTTCGCCCAATTCTCGTCGACTTGCGCTGCAAGTCCCTCCCATTCACCAAGTGCATGCAGGCAGCGCATACTCCCAATTATATGTTCAGGTGCATCAGGATCCTCACGTGCCTTCCTCCTATATGCATCTAAAGCGTCTTGCCAACGGCCGAGGCGTTCGTACCACTCTTCGTGCTTGTTAGCATCAAATTGCTCTCTTGCGACGGTCAAAATGCCCCACGCGGCATCCTGTTGCTGAAGCTGCGTGTTGATCAAAATGAGATTTTCTATGATCGCAGGGGAGGTCTCTGCAAAGAATTCGATTTCCAAATAATGTAATGCCTTTGCGTAAGCGTGAAACTCGAGTGCATATTTTCCGAGAGTGCGGTTGTCTAAGGGCAGAGGCTTGTCTTCATGTTCCATAAATTCAGCTAAATTCAAGAGCCTGTGGGCCAAATCAGTTGGAACTGTAGGTGACGTAATCGCATGCGCGATGGCGCGCACAAGATCCTCCTGCAAATTGGAGAATCATGAGATAGGATGAGCGGCAAATGTAGAAATGTAGAAATGAGCGGACCTGATACTGTTCATAAAGCTCTGTCCAGCACGATAAGAAGGCAGCGTTAAACAGCAGGCGCGCGAGAGGGGGGTGAATGTCAACAAGGCTCATGCATGCGCGAAGCGCGTGGGACGGAGACTCTTTCATAAGCTCAACGGACAACCTATGCATCCATTCATTCCAATCCTCCCGAGTCACTATCTGTGAAATATCCCACGCCTGCTTAAGATGCTGTTGATTGACAGTCATCTTTGCCGGGTCGGCAGGTGCGGAGAACTCTGGTACACTAGTAGAATCCAATTGCCTACGGAGAAAAAGAATGTTTAATGCACCAAAAGATAAGCCTAAAATAGGGAACATACAGAACATCGAGGCTGTTCCCTTCCTGTGGAAGTCGTTCGCCATTTAAGAGTTTCGTGATAAGAGCTTCGTACTTCGCATTGTGTACACGGTTCTTTAGTAATGCCTTATTGATGGAGGGAACAAAGATGGCAAAATCGGATCCCATCTGCAGGACTAAAGAGCTCAGCGTATCCATAACTGCTGCACGCAACTCGTTGTTCTGGGTGGTCAGGACACGAACAAGTGGATGAATGATCCTTGATGCATGGTCCGAGAAGTTCACGCGTCTTGTTAGGCCATCAATAGTCTGCACAGCTCTCTTACGCAGCGCTATTGACGCATCCTGCCGTTCGTACGACCGAACAATAATGGGAATGACCAGATGAAGATATTCTTCGATGTTCGCGCCGAAGGTTAAGAACGCATCAAGTACTTTCATCTGTGTAGCCTGCCTCTTCTCTTGCAGATCACCGTCAAAAACCCTTAGCATAAACGGCAAGATCGACGGCAACAGCGGTCTGAACTCGCCATCGAGTGCCTTGCCGAGCGCCTCGATGAGCGCGACAATAGGAAGCTGTAGAGCGCTGTTGTCCCACAGAACTTGTATGAGCTGAAAGAAGTTTATCGTATAATTCCTCACATGCTCTTTGATGATGCCAACGAGAATTGCAAGTTGCTGAAGATGGAATTCCTGGATCCGTGCAGCGCTCGCAGTCCGCGTAACATTCGTAAACGCGGGGATAATCTATAAAGGCAAGTAAAATTGATCTATAAAGACATAGAAAGAAGAAGGAAAACCTACTTGAGGTAAGAATGTGACACATTTGAGACCTTGCGTTTTAAAAATCGACATAATTGCTTCAATAACGGTGTGGTGATGTGTGCTTAGCGCTTGGTCTTTCAATATTGCTAACAATGAATTGATGACAACCGACTGGAAGTAATCGTCGGAAGCAGAGGTACTCGGAAGCAGAGGAACCATGTTAACAGCTTGAATAGCAGTCTCATTTGCCTGGTCATCGGCAGGTTTTGCCTGTGCGTGATCATGAGCTAAGGCGGCAGTTAATATACAGAGTTGTGGAATACCTACTTTGCGTCTATACGGATCAATAGCACCCAGACTTCCGAGTACCTTCAATACCTCGCGTCTCACAGTAGGTGTTGCGTCTGTCTTAAGGATACGACCCAAGATCTGGAGCAACTCAGGATGGTCGACGAGCGGCTGGATGACATAACCTGTGCTCGAGCAAACTTGGCCGAGCGTGCGGAGCGCTGCGTCGCGCTTGATGGGTACAGGGTCCTTCAGACGCACAAGGATGACTTCCATAAGTTGCGGGACGTGCATGAGCACATCATCTGCACCGACACACGAGAGCTCGCCTAGACATGCCATAATATTCGCTCCAACGGTTGGATTTGGGTCATTTGCCTTTGGAAGGAGTGCGTTAAGCATGGAAACGGCATATGGTTTGATGAGCCTTTGCGTTGCATTGATGAGTAAACTTAGAAGTTTGGTACATTCCTCTCGGGCTCTGACCACAGTTGAATATTCCAGCTCTGTAAGGAGTTGTATGAGAGCTTTACGCAAAGATGCCATCACGTAAGCAGGGTTGTGCACCGCTAAACGACCTATAAGTTCGATGGCGGTCACCCGATTCTGGAAGACCTCATCATTGAGCGCGATGAATAATGACCGTACATTCTCCGCTTGCGATAGATGTTTGTCGAATCGCTCATCCAATGAGGACAAGACTGTATGCCGGATATCGGGATCAGGGTCAGCAATTCCAACTGTAAGTAGTTTGTCCAGGACATCGCTGATAATCTCGATGGAGTGGTTACTGACGTGGTGACAAATGGGATCGCGCACGAAGAGACGACAGCACGTCAGTGCAGCTGCCTGGCGAATTTCGGGATGGTCATCCTCTAGGTACGGAAGAGCGCAGTTGCGTACAAATTCATTAAGGATATGACCACTAAAATCAAAGGAACCGAGACATTCGAGCGCAAGGCGGATCTGATCAGGCGACTTCGTAGCACCATTCTGTTGTACTGCAATGTCTTTGATAGCGTCTGGTCGCTGGTAAGATGCAGGAGCGCCGAGTGGTTTATAATTTTGTCCGCTAAGGATGATCGAGATCAGGTCAAGGAGGCGTTCCTGGATCACGCGCAGAAGTGGGGGAATGTGTCGTGCAATGGCAACGAGGGCTTGCCGCAGTGGCTCGCTTAGGCCACATGCGAACATGAGATCAAGCTGGTCGTGAAGGAGCTTCGTTAGATTCGGCCCAACAGCCATCGCAAGCATGCCAATGCACTGAAACATTGGCTCCTCGGAGGGTGCGTTTTTTTTTCTGTCAAGTTAATGAGCATACGCACACTGCGGGAACAAATGACATGAAGAACGTACCCTCTCATCTGTAGACCCTGCTTAATGTGCTCCATAATTGGCTCCAGGAATTGCTTCATCTCACTCCCAACTGAGCCTGCCACTTGCCCGATCGCTGTGAACGCGACAGCACGCTCTGTGGTCTTCGAGAGTTGCTCTAATAAATGGCCCATCGCTTTGTGCATGAAGCATTCGGAAAACGTCTGTGTGTCATACAAGGCTAATGTCGGAATAAGCGTAATAATTGTCTTCCGAACAAGAGCATCCCTGTGTGTCCTTAACCGTAGAATAGTTTCTGCCGTATCCATGTAGGCGTCCTTCATGAACATGCCAGCGTGAAGGAGTAGTTCGCGGTACGTCAGCAGAGATCCGTGGATTGTTTCTGCTGACGCTGTCTTCAGACCCGCCTGCGCATCCTGTAGAATCTTAGTAAGGAAAGGCGTCTTTGACTGACGCTCACGCTGCGTGATAATATCGAGGCACGCCGCAAGAAGCTCAGCAGCCACTTCACGCACAATTAGACGTGGATCACGCAGTGGTATGAGCAATTTCTCAAAGACGAGAGATATATGCAAGTGAAAACACGTCGAATTGTGCAAGGCAAGCTGTTTGAGAATAAGTACGCCTGCGTAGCGACCTGGCTCCTGACGGTCGGATTGCATGAGCTGGATAGCGGCAGGGACCTCAAAGTCCATAAATGCATCATCAAATACAGAGCCGCCGACCTGCACGATCTTCCCGAGTGTCTCTGCTGCGGCCTGCATAACACTGTAATCCGGGTATGGCAGTGCGAACTTGACATAGTTGTAAAACCGGTAGCAGTTTCGCTTGGTTTCTATTGTCTCTTCTTTTTCAAGGTCCAGCAGATGCTCTGGAAGAAGATCTAAAATTTAATGAATTGCAGGTTACGGAAACTACGCACCGATAGCAACAATGGCTCCCATCTTCTCGACAGATGTTGACCCATGAGCTAAAGAAGGGATTAGACGCTTGACAATCTGGTCCTCCCAGAGCATTGCCGCTGCATCGGAAGACATCTCAACGACGACATTTTGCACCTATGCGCTGTCAGACATGAAAGCAAGAATGATGTTCTCCAGTAAGCACGACGTACATGTTTACGCAGCTCCTGTGCGCTCTGCACTCTAAGTTCTGAGTTCTTGTTCTTGAGACCAGAAAAGATCTTGTCGAGCGGCTCAGTCTGCACAGGGAGATCTGTCGCAGACATATCTTCAGCCGTCGTCGCTGTAAATGCTAGTGTCGATGGAAGTCGTCGGCATAGGGAGTCCTGTCCTGAAGTCACGTGACTAATATGTAGCAGTCCCCAACTCTTAAAACTACAGTAAGTAATAACAAAGGAATATACTGCGTGAAATTCGCATGAATGGCAGGAGTAGAACAGTTGTAACATCCGTATTTATTTGATTACTCGATGCCGATCATTAATTTTTCTCAAGCATTTATTGTACGTATGTGCACTACATTCAACAAATTCATGGTTCAACTTAAGACGATCTAGTACTATGTCTTGATATTGTTCGTTCGTGCACTATATCCACTCTAAATTTATGTTGCTCTACGAGTCGAGTATTTAAGACGGTTACAATACAGATGTCGTGCCAGATATAAAATGACTGCTTGATATGTATAAGTGAACGCGTGATGGAAGAAAATGTAAGGAGTGAAAAGAAGACGAAAAAGAAGACGATGAGGATAAAGAAGAACGAAATATGACAAGAGAAATACAGAAGCAGACAAGCTAATACGCATAAAAGCCATTGCTAGGTAGCAAGAAATCCAATGAGCATTACTCAGACAACAATTAAAAGATGTGGCACATGTAAGTACAAAATCGAAGTAGTCGCGTGCCGTAAAACAGCCATTAATTAAGCCGGCGCTACCTGCAGCGCCATGATACGATCGTCAGACACCATAATGATCTCTCGCCGACCGAGAGCTGGAGGCGGACGCGGCTGGTAGTGCGCAACATATCCAGAGTTGCCATGGTACTGTGACGATCCACTACCCTGCGAAATCATCGATGACCGGTCACTGTATATGCTTTGTCGGGGATCGTAGTTATACAGGCTTGCAGGATACCCGCCATTCTGACTGGGGTAGATGTTCGCCTTGGAGTGGGTAGTGGAAGGAGGCGCCTCGGCGAATACGCATCGCAAGTTGTTCCCTTGGATAATCTGCGTCATGGCGCCTGTCTCGACGTGACGCACTTCGACGAAAGTGGGCTCAAACGCAAGTACATAAGGATAATGAAGGGCTTAACGATTGTAAATTAGACATCTGAGAAGACAAACACTAGGAGAGACTCACCAAAGGACCGAGGGTGACCTTCCCAGTGCACCATGAAGAAATTCCGTGCTCGCCATCCGCTTTTGTTCACGTAGAATGCGAATTCTTTCCATCGCCGTACGAGATGAGTCATGCAGCAGAAGCAAAAGCAGGAAAAAACACCTACCATCATAACACAGAAGAAAGTCATTTTCTATGCGATAAATCGCCATCGGCCGGACATCTTCCCTTTTCTGAACAAATTCGAGGGAAGCATCCACAGGGTCGAGAAGCGCTTGCGTATCCAAAGTCTCGAGATCGACAATTTCAAACCCTTTTGTGCACCCGACACACAACTTGGTCTTAAGATAGTGGATAGAACTAGACTCTACAGGAATGTAAAACTCCTGNTTTTTTTATACAATCAGAGCTTGTTATGCATGGCCAACAGAAGCTAAAAAAACGAATCAACTGACCCTGAACAGCCGCAACGTATCATTGCCACCTTGAATAAGCTTCTTGAATGTCGGTTTATTCTTACCGCGCACAGCGTACTCGATAGGCTCCAGCACCTTAATCGTACTCGATAATTGGCTAGCTTTCACAACGCAAACTAGCGTTTTCCCGAGGCAAATTCCCGCTTTGAAGAATGAAGTATGCGAGGATATACGTTTTGCGCGCCTAAGGCCACTCATGGGGTCATGCTCACTGAGCGCCTCCAAAGGAAAGGTTATGACGGAGTGCTCTAAAATTCCGAACATGAGAAACAAATTGGCTAGTTCATAAATAGAGATGCGGACCTGATAAGACAATGAGAAGCTGAAATTCCTCAAGTACATCAATTTGTGTGACGTCTAATAGGCAGAGCACCCGCACAGGTTGACGATTGTGCTCCCGAAAATTTGAAAAGTAGACTCCGTCATTTGTTCCATAGGCTACCCTCCTTCCGCTTTCTAGACGTTATCATCAGCTTCCGTACTGTCGAAAAGAAGTACTTTACAATTACCGAAAGGCGCAGCACAATTAACTTTATTCGGACCAATGAAGAAGCCCTCGCAGAGAGTCACAGTGTCGAAAACCATACTACGTTCACGCATTACCTCCTGCTGCTTACGAATGACCTCGAGCCATTTTCTCCGGTTCACTTGAGTGCTCGCCCACAGCGTAATCTGGTAATATTTTCTGCCTAGGTGTACGAAGGTAATAGAGAAACCGTCCTTGCTGCTCGACTTCGCGGAGACAATGGCGGGCGGCGGTGGCGGTAAGTTCTTGTTGAAAGAATTGCGCTTCGTTAAGGCTCTGTGCGTCCTCCCATTGGGATTGCGGAGAGTGCTCGTGCTCAACTCATCTGGCGCGGAGATGAGCAAGAGCTCAAGAGGTATGGGCTAGAAGTAGATTCGCTTAACCGAGGAAAGAAAGGGACAAAGCAAGAACACATACGCGACGATAAACTTTGTGCTGCTCGTGCTTGTGTTTGTCCTTCTGTTTCACCATGAGTAACGCATGGTCAAACAGAAACAGCTGCAAATCTGCACTATCGCCCTGAGCCCCACCACGTCTTTTCAGATTGCCCTTGTATACGAGTTCGCGGCCTTCTTCTTTCAAACGCAGATCCTATGAAGAAAGAGTCAGCAGATCAGGAATATACTCCAATTCAATATAAGACACGTCATAACTGACCACCTCCTCTCCTGGTCTGAAAACGAGTTGCTGGTCAAGCTGCAGCAAGCTGAAACGATTCTCCGTTTTTCCGCTCTCGATATTAACNTTCTCCAAAAACTCTCTTACGAGTACGATGACTCGCTCCAAATCCTTCTTGTCCGGGTTGTCTTCCGCGGTGTATTTTAGGACTACGCCAAGCAGTAGCGGATAACGAGCCAACCGTGTCGTAGGCTTAGTCAGGTACCCGTTCAATTCAAGTTTGCGCGATTCGGGGAGTCGCTCGGCTTCCTGAAAAGCAAAATGAGCATTACGGTCGGTTTAGTTGGGCAAATACGTACGTCAACAAACTTTTGAAACGCAGGATTGCTACTTTTCTCCTTCTCAAATTCGTATTTTCCGTACAATTGATGACTCCCATATGATACAAAGGGTGCAAATTGGGGCACGACATCGAGTAGGATGTCACCGATGCGTTCCACGATTGCGAAGGACTTCTGTCGCTTGTTGAATGCCTCTCGCAGCTTGCTATTGACAGCAATGATATCATGTATATTCCAGAAAACTTGCTCAAGAAAGTCTAAGCGCCGATGTTCCGGAATAATGTCTGACTTTTTAAGTGGAGTTATCCAAACCTGTATGATGCAAATATAATTAGTAGTGTCAACTCGATAGGTTTTTAACNAAAAAAACGTACGTCACGCAGATATTCCATATCCCTAACGAAATCACGCTCGGTGTAAATAACCTCGTTAATTGCTTCTTGGCGTTTCTTCTCTAAATCGGTCACGCTGTCGACGATCTCTTTCGGTACCGAGTGAATCCATAATGTGCCAGGTTCCTAATAATAACGCGTTAGCTTCATATACATATTCTAGACCCAATAAGCTTACCACTAGGTCTCCTAACGACTCCTTGCTTATACTACGTTTCAGGCCAGGCTGTGGTTTCATATTCAAACGGGCCTGTTGCTCTAGTCTCCTAGGACAAGCAATGCTGTAGCAAAGCGAGTCTCTCGAACATGTCGGCGAGTAACAATCGGTGAGTAGAGTGAAAACACCAGACGGTAAAGGTACTTCATCAGAGGACATAGCACTTGCGCTAGGTCCGGGTACCTGGGACCCCGACGTATCGTCGGTTTGTGCATCATCACGTGTCTCAGCGCTATTCACCCGGGGGGCCGTTTCGGGAGGTCGTGATCCTCCGTCTCCATGTATCGTCGAAACATCACCACTTACAAACGGTGTCGGCATCGCTGTACGGAATTGATATAATTCGTGCAGACTGTCGCGCAGTCGATGGTCATACGTGACATCGTGGAAGAATTTCTGCGCGTCCAAAGCGCGTCCAAGGAGGAGTGCAAGATTTCGGTCAGTTGTCTTGATAATGTATGCAACCTTGTCGACAGCTTCGCGGCCGTCAAAGGCGTCCTTATATGATAGACCATCCTTGACACGCTCCATCAAGCTTATACGCTCACGGAAGGCCTCAGCAACGCGCGAGAGCAACGCTGGGTATACGATGGGCGTCCGTCGGGAGTGGCTTGGATGAGACGGCGAATGCTTCTCGCTAAGAAGGTTTGAATCAGAGTTCGGCATTGTCATTCGAGATCCTGGTTTGATATCGGCGAGTATGCTCTTGGCTTGGGATGAAGTAGCGGACATAGATCTAGATCTGTCTTGAACTTTACGTTCTCGTCGGGCACTCATCTGCAGAGGAAGCGTGCGGGTCGAGTCAGATGAACGCCTTGGGGAAGACGGGGGAGGGGAGTTAGGATCGACATAAGTCGAAGACGCAGGAGAATGAGCATCTGCAACAACACTGCCTGTAGTCAGAGCAGTATCAAGTTGGAGAGGGTATGGTCGTGATGATGATCCAGCAACGCCCTGGTATTCAAAAGAGCTATCGGAAAACCGATTACCCTGAAAGCTTAGCGGGGAGTTTGTTGCTTCACTTCCGTCAGACACATTTAAGACCGACGTTTAATAGCACTCACCTGCTTGTTCTAAGATCTGACCGCTACGCCCATCGTCACCTGCTCCTCCCTTTACCCCGTTGCTCCCTTCATCCAGAAAATTTAGATCCAGCTGAGTATCTGTGTGTTCGAAACCAAGCATCGGAAGGTGCTGGGCTAGCGGCTCGCGCGCGTTGCGTTGAGACCTACTCTCCGACAATGCTGTGGATACGGGCCGCACCGGCTGCACCCCAGGCACCGTGCCCGTGCGTTGCTGTGGAGCTGTTTGATGCGCCATAGGGTTGTCCGAATACACCTGCGCTTGGTATGCCTGAGCAGGTGTCATACCCTGTCTCAGTAAAGCTTCAATTCCGGGGTCAAATGATTCCTGGGGCGGCGGCTGAGGAGCGATGATGCCCGTTGAACGCGACGAGCTGGCTGTCGAACGTGCGTACTGTTCTGGAGGGGCAAGGCGGGTATATGGCGTTTGATTGTAGACTGCATATTGTTGTTGTTGTTGCTGCTGCTGCTGCTGCTGCTGCTGAAGGAGTTGCTGCTGCTGCTGACTTTGCTGCTGCTGCTGAGCAGTATAGTACGGTGGTTGTCGATAAGCAGAAGGCGCGTATGCTTGCTGCGTGTGTTGCTGCACCTGTTGCTGTTGCTGTTGCTGCATTGCCTGCGTATACGCTGCCTGCGCGTCATACCGGGTATCATATTGCTGCTGATAATAGTAGTTCTGGCCATAGTCGACTTGCTGGTAACCTTGAGTAAAGGATGCTGACGTCGATGGTGGTGGTCGAGGATACTGATGGTGCGCAGCGCTCGGGCGTCCAAAAATTGACTCATATGCGGCACTGCGCTTGTCGGGGTGGGCATCAAGCGAGCGGTCCATCGTCGTCGCCGTCGTTGTTGTCGATGGCGAAGAATGTCAGTCGGGCAACGCACTGTCGTCGTTGCGGCCAACCGTGCCGATGGGTCTTTTCACACGCTCACCTTGAGCCGACCCTAAACAGGTCGATCTCTGTCTCTTAACCTCAACCTCATCAACTAGGACAAATGTGCAAATGTGCTCATCAAGCTTGCGCTTCCCTGTCCTCAATTTGTGCTTGCTACGATAAGAATAAACAATAACTATATCCCTGTGTCTATAGCAGCGACATATTGGAGAAAGCTTTATCAATCACGGCTTAGGAAACTTATATTTACTCGCGATATCTTTGACTCTCGAGCAAACGAAGCATTTCATCTGCGAGATCGTCCATAGGATTCTAGTCTTGGACGACCACTGAGTCTCAAGTGTCTGGTTTGCCAATTACAGCAAAATAACTGAGACTTGGAAGCGATCATCGAGTCCATGTATGAAATGACTACCAGAATGATAAATGCTAAAGTGTGACGAGAAAGGGTCGATCTTACGCATATTCTACACAGTCATTCGGTAGGGCTCTTACAGGTAGTGGAATGGTATAGTATCAAATGTTGGGATGCCAACGTTCGAACTCATCCAAGAGAGCGGAGCTTAGAATAATCAGGAAACAGTTTTTATTAGTTATTTCATTAATAAGTGCGGCATCTCGGCAAGGGGAGCACGAAGTCGTGGAATAGCAGACCGATTAAGATCACAGGCTCGAGCGAGGAATCATTGACACTGACGCAACCCGAAGAGGCGACCGCTTGACCCGACAACTTGCGTTTTGAAGTCGTCAAGCTCGAGAGACTTCCAAAGAACCTAAATATAGTCGCCAAGAAAGTAGTTGAGGACAGTCTTGAAGTTGTTGTCGCCATGAGCACCCTGCAAGACTGAGAGTCGAACAAAGTGTCAGCCAGGTACAAGATCGAAAGTCACATTTCCTGTCAACAGGAACGTCAATAGGGTCGATGTCTAATTCGCCAAGGTCTGATCAGGAAGAGGAGTGTCGATAATTAGGGAGCTCGTCTAGCTTCGCATAAATGTTTTTTGGAAGTATGAGAAAACTTGTAAGCCGAAGGTAGAAAGTGTACGCCGATATAGTTGACGAAACATATTCCGCGCTAGTAAGTGTTACACAAATTCAAAGGACCTGTCGTCGGAGTCCCAGCATCGGGGACCGCCAAGGCTGGCGAAGTCCATGACCATAGTCACTACTGCAGCATAGTGTTATGAGACATAGTCGATACACCTAGCATGTAGGTTAGAACCAGAAATAGAAGACGTACACGTGCGGACTGTCAGCCACCCAGGTTTCTCCCTAATCACGTTTGGAAGTCAGAAGCACAGAACTGGTTGGCGGAAGCCACCCTTTGAGAGCGTGTCGAGACTGGTAAACGATCACTGCCGCATCGCAAAGATTGTCAAAGATTGTCAAAGCTTTAAGTAAGCAAAGTAAGAAACGTGCTTAACCAGTCAAGTTCTGCCACCACTCTGGCGTTTGAATGTGTTAGTACAGCACTCGTAAACAAGAACGCAGCTTGAAAGAGTGTGCCGAATTTAGCAAAGTATGCTGACTGACAACGCCGCATTGTAGAGCACCACGACACTGCCAATAATCTGGTAACTAAGATTGTAAGCCAGAAGTCAAGATCGTGAGCGGAAACATCAGGTTAGCCATTCAGATTCCACTCTAGTTACTGTGGTATTTGTAAGCGTCACCAGCACTGGTGCGGGATCTGAGCAGCTAATTGCCCCCACATATGTATTCAAGTTTTGGCCTGCGATTATTTCTCTAACTCACTAGGCGTAGTGACAGTGCCGTGTTATTCTGTAATGCGACAGTAGCAGTAGCCTCTGTTAGTCCCAACATACTCTGAGACAGACCTCCATCTGTTGTAATGTTTAGAAGCACCAACCAGCACTCGCAAGATCAGCCTCAGAGGGTGCGTTGAGGCTGGCAACCACCACTCCATAGAACATGATACTGTCAAAGTATTTAGTAAGGGGTATAATCGGGAGCTATGAGTCGAAGACTTAACACATGGAATAGCCACTGGTAACCACCCAAATCCTGTCCCAGCCACTGTAACATTCAGAAGCGCTCGACGGGAGCCCAACCCAGTCTTAAAGTAAAGATCGGGATGCGTGATGAGGCCAGAAGTGGTCACAGCCATACACAACAGATGTTCAAAACCCCGTTTTCAATACTGTAGCGTTTAAAAGCGCCAAACAGTACAGCAGACGGGCCACTGCATCGAAGAGGACTACGGAACTACAAGTAAAGATGTATCTGGTGAGTAAGAGAGAGCTGAGGACGTACGTGGAAACAGCTAAAGGAGCGCCTTCTGACCAAGTGACTGTAACGTTTAGAAGCATCCATCAGCACTGTGACAAAGAGGAGATAATGGAGGTTGCGATAGAGAAGAGGATCAGGGGGGAGGGGATAGCGTTCTGCAGTCGTCGTGGACATGGTTCGAGTTCGAGTTGTGTAGAAAAGAGAGGTGAGAGAGGGGGGTTTTATAGACCGTCATTCTGGAGGCTGGCAGGATGAGACTCGTAGAAGGCTGGTCTCTGTGAGCACCATGAGTCTCTTCAAAACAGACCAGGTCAGACTGGATGATATACTGCGTCCTCAGCTGTTGTTGTCGTTCGGGAGGGAATGTTTTTAAATGTCAGAAGACTGGTGTACACCTTCTGGATTATCCTTGACTCGAATGTTCGTCTAGGATCTCTGATCAATTATCCACATTGATATTGATATTCGAAGTAAAAAACGGCGGGCTGACAGTAAATAAATAATCAGTTTTTTTTTTTCCTTTCCAATGGATTGCAGCCTGAAGACTCGGGGTGCAACCAGCCGCCAGGGAGACCCGCCGTAACTGTAGAAAATGTCGCAATCAAAGCTTTTTACTCGATACCCAATGTTGCTTTGTCCAGTCGACGTCGACATAAGATGACTGCCAATCGTCAGTGTAATTATGTAAGAGTGAGTAGCACAATATTAATCCTATTAATTATTTTCCCAGTTGAACACCATGCCAGACGCCAGTCACCAGGACATGCAGAAAGCACAAAAGCAAGTCTCGCCGGGAGTAGTTCTCGGTCCAGACGGCAAGCCCTGCAAACCATGTACTGCATTCCGCAACTGGAATCCCGCGAAGCAGAAGCAGCGCGCGTCTTCAAGCTCGTCCACACCCCCGTCGCAGAACTCACAGAGCGCGTCGTTTGCTAACATCGCGGGGGCGATAGGTGCGCTCG
>SGPK01000307.1:0-29502 GCA_004802695.1 Phellinidium pouzarii
GACCCTTGAGCGTTTGATGTTTGTGTCGTGTGTCAGAGCCTAGCCGAGCTCCTCGAATATAGGAGTGCCAGATGCATCCGAGTCGGCTGTGATATCTCTGTCTCGTAGACTCGTCAAGAGCCTGGAGCTACAGACCGATACAGATGAAGTTATAGAATGCTGGCTTGAGACACGTTTGTTTGTACTGTTCTACACAAGGTGAAGGAGCCTGTTTTCCCAATCTTCAGAGATACTCAGCGCTTGAACTGGCATCATCCTTCACCTAGAGGTACAACTGTACGAGTAGTATAACAACATCTAATGCTCTCACAATGTCAACAATAGCAACTATGGCAGTGTACTGCAAACATATTTCTCATTCTAGGTTAGCAATCAATTGAACGATCAGATACAGACTCGGAGACAATATTAATGACAAAGTAAGTACGAAAGACGAGTGCGGCGTCTTATGTAAGTTGGAAGCCTGAGAAAGAGTTGAGCCACATTCAACCAAAAAAGGCAAGTACTCACAATCTTCATCGATGCCTTTCACTACTTTTCATCGACATTGCTGATGCCAATATAGGCGCAGCACTGGAACAAACGACACACATTAGCTGCCGCAGTTCATCTTGGACCTTACCCTTCGCCACCGCCAGCTCGTATTGTTCAATCACGTAGCTATGCCATGGTTGAAGACGAGGAGGCGATGAGAGCCATACCGGAGCAGGACTGTCGGTTTGCATGATTTCTATCAAGCCCAATAGCGTACGCAGCGTATCTGTGTCGGCTACCGGAATATTTTTGACTACAGGAGGTGGCTCGATTCGCCGTGGGGGCTGCGAAGGTTGCACTGGGACCTGAGGCGTGATGACCTGGGGTGTGAAGACCTTGCCGGTATTCTGAGGAGTAAATTTGAAATACTCTCCAGCGCGTATATTTTCCTCCGTCTTCATCATCATCGGCGGCGGCGGTACTGAGCCAGAATTCAAGAGGAATTCTGTAAAGGTTTCAGACGTCCTTGTTGTCCGGGACGTCGAGGCGAATGGTGAAGCGGTAGCTTCTAACGATGGGGTATGTTTCTATGCAACACTGATCAGTCTTGATCGGTGGTGCCATCGTTAGATGCACGCACCAGTCCTTCAGTTGTCGTATCCGACTGAGTCGACGCTGAAGACGACATGCCCATGGGGCTGTCAGAAGTTGCGTCGTGCTTGTAGCCTGGAGGGAAAAAGCAGCGGATTGGTTTCCACATTTCTGTGATGATGGTGGTAAGGAAGGAGGAGTGAAGAAAGGCACTACTTTTATGCCACAAAGAAACAGAGAGAATCACGCGTTCCCAATGAGGATGGCACGTGACCGCGCTTTGTGAATCTCTTGTTCGCGCCATTTCCCCAAAGTACTAGTGTTGGCTGAATATATTTTCTGCTTTGGTTCAGTGCAGAATTGACGCGCAACCTAGGAAAGAAAGCCTTCGCTAATGGATACCTGCAGCCCGAACTTGGTTTCTTTCGTCTTAGCAATCACTACGTTGAGCAAATGTGAATGTTAGGGTGGGTGATAATCATGATGTGCTCCAGGGCAAAGCCATCCATTGATATCCAGTCCGCAGAATTTTTCAGAATCGTATGTTAGAGCTGAATATGTTAAAGCAAAACAGCGTTTGGAGCTGTCTATTACACGTAATGCCTCCACTGCCGGTAAACGTACGTACGCCTTCATCCCGAGACCAACATAAGAGTCCTCCTCGAGTGTGAAACCTCCTGGGAGCCCGTGTCTCCAGTTATCTCCAAGCCAATAATATATCCTGGCCACTTTGCGCGCGACGCGTACATCCAAGACACTCCCGAAGCTAAGAGTGATGGCGAAGACGAAACCTTCTAAGAACTATCGCCCTGCACATCTCGAGTCCATGGTAAGATTCAGAGCGCTCGGTCAGCTATGCATGTCGCAGCAGCGCCGTACCAAGTCCTGGTGCAGGTTAAACGAGAGCGCAAAGATCACTCGGATTGAGCACCGTTGCCCATGCCCAAGAGGTGCAGACAGTAAACAAAACTCTAAGAGCTTGTGTCTGAGTCCTAGTTTCTCAAACGCGTAAGACGGTCAAGGTTGAGCGCGATCCTGTGTCTGAGCTCAAACGTTTGCACAAGTATGATTCAGATTCTAGGCTCCAGTCGCCTATGAGGAAAGAATTCAATGTCAAAGCAGAAGTTCCAGTCGAGAGAGCAGGAAAGAAAGAACTGAAGGTCTATACGATGGTCAAGGCTAACCCTGATCGCATGTTTGAATCAGAGTTATTGCACGGTCCTCAAGCAAACCCGCCTCCAACGTTGGGTTCATCTGTGCTGTTCTCGCAATTGAAATCCGTCCAGCCATACGAGCTGGTAGAAGTCGAGAGGTGAAGGAGGACGCCAGAACCAAGGTGTCGCCTAAGTCGCTTGAGAAGTGGAAGCAGGACAAATAAGTGGCTTCAATTACCATCACTGCACACACTACTGTATCCATCGCAGCACACAATGGTATCTCACCGCACTGCGAATGCACTTTTTGAGGACAGAATAGCGGAGGTATAGATGTAGTCAAACTTGTACATACCTGCCTCTTTGGGTGAATGATCAGCGGCGGCTGCTGATGCGTTCCTCCCTGAAAATGTCGAAGGGCAATAATTCTCGAGGAAATTACTGTGTTTATTTTGTTAGATCGTAGTAGTGCGCCTCGCCACGTAGTCTAATCCCAGAGCAATCGATTTCGCATCTTTGTCTTTTCTTCTTTCTTTTTGTAAATTCCTTCCCCCACTCGTGGATTATGCAGAGATTCGATTATGTACATGTACAGTATATAATATGGAAGCTCATATCGGCTCTATCTTCGTTCAACCTCAAATGCAATATTATAAACAAAGCTGAAAGAATGAAGACGAAGATAAACGTAAAGCATACACTCGCGCAGTTTTCGAAGTTACGGCAGCACCTTGCGCGGTAGCACAGTCCTAATAAGCCTTGCATGTATGCCATTCTTGTACCACCACACGTATACAACTCTTTCATCAAGCACATGCCGTTGGAGCAGGATAAAACCAGCTGTGATACTACCTGGCCTCCAAACGGACGTGCTGTGGACAGAAATGAGTGATAGAGGTGGAGGTGAGGGCGGAGTTGAGGAAAGATGTACGAGAGAAAGGATACATGAGTACTTATGCTAGGCGGTTTGTCGGGACTGAAACGAATGTACGAGTGTAGATGCAAATAAATCAGTGTCAGCGAACAGCAGCGCGCAATGAATGAGGATACCGCTCAGTTAGTTGTGCGTCAGTGGTTCTTATACCCCAAAATATTCAGGGCACTTTCTACATTCAATTTTTGGAATAAAACGGTGAGGCTCATCCGAGACTTTGCTCTTACGTGTATGGATTACAATAGTCGAAGAATCGTATTCAATATGTGAGCCTCTCGCACAGACTACTCAGTACTTGACTAATCGCACAAGAAAGATGAGCCTACGATCGACTGATAAATTGTGCCTAACATACAGTACGTCGCGTGCATAAAGTGCTCTTCGAAATTGTGGGTTCGGAAACACGGCTCACAGGTATGGATGCATGCGGACTATCTCCATGCTGTCACGCCTGCTGGCAATACTCCTGAATGACGCTTCGCGGCTCTGTGTACTTTCCAATAGGCGTATACGGTATGTCGAGGCTATAGAGGTTCACAATGAATATAAATAGGGTAACTGTCAGTATGTGTTGGGAATCCGAGAGCGAGACTCAAAATGAAAGAAGAAGAAAACAGATACGCAAGGGCAAGAAAGCTTCTGGAAAGTCACCCACCCGAAAGCCTTCGGCCCTCCGATCACTAAGCCCTCCGGCGTCATCCACCGCGGGTCGCACGCCAACCCAAGCACGACGACACGCAGTCCGTAGCGGTAGTCTTGCGTTCCAATAGATGAGCCATTCTGCGCATCGAGCACAGCAATAAGGTCTGGAACACTGCAGAGCATCTGGAGCAGCGACAGGCAGTATTTGGTTAAGACGTGAGACGTATATTGAGAAGTGATGGTAGTTTTATGTGGACAGTGTTAAGAAATCAGTACTCGGGAAAGGGGTGAGAGACGATTAACCTTTCTGGAGTCGCCGTCGATGAGCTCGGCGCTGAGGTTCTCGTTCTAGAAAGGGATGACGAGCTTCACAGTTGCCGATATAGACGCTGTTGACACCGATGTTGGCCCTTCGAGTTCTTCTTGGAGAAGAGGACCGATGATGATCTGTCCATGCGTGAAACCGCCTCGTACCTCCTGAGGTGAATAGCATCAGAAAAAGGAATGAGCACCAAAAATACTAGTATAGATTAAAGCGTACACGTTTGACTTCTATTATCTGTAAATACACGATTCGGTATTCGTAAGCTTTTATGACTTTGAGAGGGTAGTACACACCTTTCCAACGAATAGACACTTTCCATCCTGCAAACTCGTAATCGCATCGGAAATACCTCTCAAATTGCTAAACCATCGCACCATCACGTCAATAAGAACCCAGCAAATAACAGTTTGAATGAAAATCTAACCTTTCCTTCCGGCACATCGCAATTGCGCGCCCGATGCGCCATGCTTGGCTAGTCGTGCCCGCGATAGCATTCTGTTTGAGCTCGCTTGCGTGCAGGGGGGAGATTGAGAGTGCCATGGACGATCCAAGGACGGTACATGCTGCGCGAAGGATGTCTTCTACTATTGGATTGTTACGTGCAGATGGTACGATCTGTGCAAGGAAAGAATAACAATGTGATTCCGGGCTCAATAACGACGGGAGGCGGACTGACAATACAGTTTCCTACGCCATCCGCGGCAGAGACAGGGAATAAACTATTGATGATATAAAGGTTAGTGTAAATCTTGATTGCTGAAAAGATAAATGTCATACCCATTCTCTTTGTAGATACAGGGAATAATTTGGTTTAGTTTTGGGTACGCTCGTCCCATGAGATCGCCTTGAACTCTGATTCAATCTTCAATTGCGTAGGCTCATCATTGCCTCGCTTACCATCGATAACTGGCAAGTCAAACTCATTGCGCGCAGCAAGCAACATCGGTTCTAGCCCGTTCTTCCCGCCGATTTCATCCCTGAAATGTTTCATGATCCTGCATTAATAGAGTGGTCCGGAGAAGGGGAGACAAATGCACGCACGAAATGAGCGCAGCAACTTGTTTGATTCCCAAAAAGCGCATCAAACCCGTACATGCTGCAGGAATCTCCTGACCCGATGGAATGCGCTCGCTCGAGACACTTGGGCTTCCCATGAACCCGCACGGCATTATCCACGCTTGAGAGTCCGCATCAGTGCATTCAAGGAGGTAATCCGCACTGACGACGCGGATGCGTCTCCCAGAGCGCAGGGCCTGACGAGCCATGAGGAATGCAGCATATGTCGCACCGCCTCCACCGCATCCAAGGACAGCGCAGCCTTCAGCAAGCCATTCTGTGAATGTTTTATTGAGCTTTAATTATGCAGTAGGAGAGGTCGATCGTACCCATGTCTGTTTCGGACAGAGTCCAGACACCGTCGAATGAGACGCTTGGCCGATATGTTGATGGATCCTCAGCTGCTAACTCTTCAAATTGTGTGCTAAATTGTTCGGATTCTGATACTTCTATCATCTCCTCGTCTAGGGCGGTCGAATCGAAGTCAATGTCGTTCTTGAATTGCTGAACAGAAGATATATCCAGGTCGCCAACTGCACGGATGACTATGCGGGATGCATGATTGGCAACGTACTGATGTAAAATGGTCAGTCACTGCGTTCAGTAAGGATGTAAGGCACTCGTACCGGGAGCTGAACAACAGTCACTTCAGCAATATCCACAGAACGTTCGTCAGCGCCAGCTGCCACTGCCCTACCAATCGCTTCCTTCTTGCACCTTTCTACAATCGCATCTAGGTCCCCATTCGCACCTCCGGGTATCTCCACACGGTCGACAACACCAGATATGCGTGCAATTGCTGCACCGACCGCATTCGCGACCTCGAAGAACGGCGGACGGACGATCTCGCTAACACCAGCAAGTGTTNGGGGGGACAACAACGGACCCGCCGCCGACAAGCAATACGGATACCGGGCCTGGCTCGGTCTTCATCTTGTCGATTGCGGACTCTAGAAGCTGCGTTATACGTGCGATGCCAGCCTCTGCTTGTGGTCCCGTGAGAGCGCCGGCGAGGAGCGTGCTGTCACCGAACGATGTTTCCGGGAGTTTGGCGGCAACCGCGAGGTCGGTTGCTGTAAGAGTCTCCCCGCCGAAGACGAGTGCGGAAGACGTGATTGCGTGTCCTACAGAGTCGGGCCCCACTGATGCAGCTCCTGAAGGCGAGAAGCGCACTCGCGAGCCACCCCCGAGGCCGATGCTATGGATATCGGGCATGGAGAAGCTAATACGTTCAAACATGTCAGATGAATGAAAACAAAAATCTGATCCTTAAATTACCTTGTCCTCACTCCACCAACTTAGTCGCGCACATGGGTCAGTCGACTCACTAAAATAGAACTCAAACACATACTATTTGTGAAGGCTGCAGCCTTCCTCGGAAACCCTGATGGAAGCAATACGCCGACGTCTGTCGTAGTGCCTCCGACATCAATGACAATTTTCGACTCTCTGTTGTCAGCGACGTCCTTTCTATCGAGACCGGCGAGGAAAGCTGCGCCTCGCATAGAGTTTGTCGGACCATTGGAGAATGTACGTATAGGAATCGTAGCGGCAATCGAAGCAGGAACAAGAGTACCGTCGAGCTGCGTACCTTGTTATTGATACATTTTCAATAGTATGCTCGTAGAAGAATCGTACCTGAGTGAGGTATAAGGGGCACTTCAAGTCAAACTGTTTCATAACTTCATAGTACGCAAAAACTGTACGCCTTGCGAACGAAAGAATAGATGCATTAAGAATAGATGCATTCTCTCGTTCCAGAAGTCCGATCTGGCCAACTGTAAGTGGAATTATTTCAACTTCAGGCGAACCTGAGGGCAGAAATGTCAATTGCTTACCATCTTTAGAGCATACCACGCTGATATTTTTCTTTCCCATGTAATCTTCGATTACTCTCTTCGCGTACTCTTCTTGTGTGCCCGCGGATGCGAGCGGCGAGAAAACACCAACAATTACAACATGTTTTATGCCTTTTGAGCGAATGATGTTGCACTGCTCCTTTAGTTGAGTATCAGATATAGGCTTTATTTCCTTTCCATCGACTGATAAAAGAAGAGCGATCAAATAACGCTTGGTAAGGACAGTGCACAACATGTCTTACTCTCTAATCCTCCGTCGATCATCGCGACGTGACCATCCATGATAGCTCGAAGGCGCGAGGGGAAATCGATAAAGGGTGGACATCTTGCAGTGTATGGTCCAGACAGTCGAATTACTGCGATCTTTGACAAGCGACATGGATCAGCTTCAATCACAGCATTCAAAAAATCTACAAAGGAACAGTTGAGCTAGTTCTTCACCCATTGGTAGGTACTAGTAGAAGGACTGGAAGAACTTACGAGTGGTTCCAATGGACAAGTAAAGTATATTTTCTTTGTCTATCTGAGATTGATGAAGGACTACTTCTAGTGCAGATGCGATGCCGCTGGTCACGTCTGGTGTTGTAGGCGACTTGTGCCAGGCCACTATCGCGCGAGTTACGGAATCGGAGGGTGATTTAAGGATGACAGCGTCTGTATTCGTTCCTGCAAGATCAAACCAAATATAGATAATCAGAAACAAGAATTCATCAATACTTGATGCAAGGGAGACTTACCCCCGACGTCGATACCGATTCTGTACTTGCTGGACATTCTTGCTAGCGATGATGACTGCTCGAGGTCTCTAAAGATCCAAGAATATAGAGCTGTCTATCCCATAGGCGAGATAAGCCATGCTTGAGAAGAATGTATGGTAGGTCTCGAAGCTACATGTCCTACTTGTCCGAGTCGTGTCAATCGCCATTCCTGATAAGCAAGGTAAATACGCACGGTCTGAATCCGCATCAGGAAAAAAATTTACTATAAAGTGATGGATTTGTATAGTACTCCATAGTCCCCACCAACACCTATGGAAACTAATGAGTCTATGTGGTCTATATAGGCCACATAGTTTCTATAGTAATGCAGGGAACTAGTGTGGTGCATTATATCTTGGGAAAGAGATGATCCTACTGCTGCATATATGCATGGAATTCATGAGTAATTGCACTGATTTTGTGTATATGGACACAATAAATTAAATTGCACCATAGGAATGTAAAATAATTCAAATAATAGCCAAAAAGCGAAAACCCGCCCACTGACCAAAACTCGAAAATGGAATGGCGGTATCTTCCCACACCTAAAATTAGGTATGCAATAACTTGGATATGACAAGTGATACTATGTACATAAGTATATATTCTGTATTGTGTAGTTGCTTGATTACTTGATGATGAAACATATATAGTGTAGAATGTGCATATATGCATGATTAATAGTTTTAGAATTTCCATTTGAAACTATGGAAACTATATTAGACTGTATAGTGTACCCTATATAGTATGTATAGTACTTGTATAGTTCTGGCATGCAACTATATAGTCTCACTAAAAGGGGACTAACTAAGGCAACTATGGAACTATGCAAACTATCTAGTGCTATATAGACATTGAAATTTTTCCTGATGCATGATAAGACAAACAGATATTTTTCTTGGTCAATTTATACTATAAGTGTTGCAAGGAGCTCAGGCTTGTCTGTTTGTAAAAGTAGCTCGAATGGCAGCGTCGAACTTTAGAATTATGCCAGTGTTCGCTAAAGTTCGTCGGGCTGATTGCCGGCGACTACTCGCAAACTTCCAACTTGAACATAATAGTCATCCTAAATCCGCAAGACTGCAGAAACGCGAAAGAGAGAGGTAGTATAAGTATGGTTTTACTTTCAAATACTAGCGTGAACCTGTTTGGGATTTCGTCGGTTCAAAAAAAACTGGACCTAGTACTAACGGTGACTCGCAAATGAATAACTGCGAACTACTGGCAAATTTTAGCAGCCTGTCGAGACTCAACTTTATTTGTGACTTCCTGCTTGGGCTGTGATGAATCTGATTATGAGCTTCTCTCGTGCACTTATATCTCAGTTTTTCCTGTCTTTGATCGATATCGCCTTTTGACTTCGTCATTTGTTCTTCGCCCTCTTGACGGTACATCTTGAAAGCACCGCTGATTGGCAGTCCCAATGTACAACCACTGGCATAACTCTTACTCGAAACCTGCTTTATACGAAGTTCTAAACGTTGCACGTACTACAGTTTCACTCTTGCGTGGATTGGGCTATTGCAGCTGTCTTGTAGGTGGTATCGCTTGCCATTTGTTCGGAAATTTAAGGGCTCCCGGAGTAAGTCATCATCATCTGTAATTCATTTCTACTAGAATACTAATATAAGCGTCGTAAGGATGTAGATATCGTTGTCCTTGGCGGGGCTCTGTCACAGGAGATGCTCAAGCGGAAGATCGTCGAGCACGATTCAAATTTCTATCTGATCGACTCGAAGTCTGTTTATGCAACTTATAAGGTCCTTTGGTACCGTCTATCAACGGATCCGAGCCGTTCGTGCAAGGTCGATGTGTTGCAGCCCGGTATTATGAACATTCCGGCTATCGATCATGAACGTATTACCACCATTAATGATATCCCCGTGATGCCCTTCTCCATCGTCCTTCTCCTGAAGCTGCAGGCCTGGATAGACCATAAGAATGCTTTAAAGTCTTATCTGTGGATCAAGCAGTATACAGACGAGGAGGACATAAACTGCCTTCTTCCGTTCGCAGTCGTACAGAATATGAGGCCGCGCGACGATCCATACATTCCAAGAGCATTCATTGCTGCGGCAGAAACGCGAGTCAACCAATTCGTGAATCGCTTCCCCACCTCGGCTGAGTCTTGGCGCGCGCTCGGCTTCGACATAGTCATGCCTGCTCCTTCACATGTTGGACGTATTACTTCGGAGCCCAAGCCTCCCAGGACCGTCTTAGTTCCCAGACAGAGGACTGAACGCCCAGTCCGAGCTGCGTATAGGCCGCAGAAACCTTCTATTGGAAAAACTGTCGGGCGCAAGGGATGTAAGACTGCTCCCACTGCACGAAACTCTTCGAAGCAGGCATGCAGCCAAAGGCGTCCCGTTCAGCGATCGCGGAGACGCCGTCCCAAACCTGCGGATACGGCAAATAATCTTGCGCCATTGACGGCAAACGTTGCTAAACCGGCGCTCCGAAGCAAAGATACGTGCGTAACTACACCACGAAAAAGACTGAAGCCTTTACCAAAGAAAAAANGCCTTGCACCTGCCTCTCAAAGTGGTGATTTAATCGAGTTGCATCCAGTGATAAAGCCAGTCGGTCTCAAAGGTACTGCTTCTGCCTCTATATCACATAGAAAAACGGGAAACCCTTCTGCGAGTAAGAGGAGGAGACAATCGGGGAGAAGGGAGAAGAAGTACACTCCGTCAAGTGCTGTCCCCGACTTATCACTGGCACGATTAATTTGAGAGCTTTTATATTTCCATTCATTTATTTGATGAGAATAAGATACTTTCCTCTCTAGAAACGAACGCAAAGCTTAGCGATAAGTTCTGTCCAATTAATTTTATCGTTTGTTGAATTCGAAACTTGAAACTTGTGCTTCAACAAATATTTAACTGAGTCTACGGCGTTGACTCGGACTCAGAGGACCGCGTTGATAAGTAAGGGGCTGTGTCCAGAAAAGGAAATTCGCACAGAGGTGGTTAGCATCCGTTCGGCATTTGCCGTAAAGGCATTCAGTCGCCGTCATCGTCGTAGACGACGACGACGACGAACATCCGTTTCACGCACATACTCTCCCTTGACCGTTAACATAAACTACCTTTTCTGCAGACAACATGCCTGCTTCACGCCGTGGAAGCGGGAGCGTCACGCTGCCCTCTGGGCAGACGCTCGCCATTCATACCCGTACGCAAGATGAGGAGGACCTCCCGCACGCAACTAAAAAGTACGCCCCATATTTGTTCATGAATATAGGATATCGGGCTGATGGACTGAGGCAACTGCCAGGACTATGGCGGATCACCTGCGGAAGTACGAGAGTCTGTGAGTCTGGTCGTCAGTGGAGCTGCGCGGACGGTCAACGTCTGTGGCGAGGCAAATTGAACTTACGCCAACTCTCGCAGGTTTACGCTCACACCGCAGAGGATGCGCATGATCACGGAGGCATTCAGCGAGACTTTGGACCTGGGATTGAAGAAGCCAGATCAGACTGTGGTGCGTTACTATGAATACTGTTGTGTTTTGCATTTGGCGCATATACGACGGACGCACTTCAGCCGATGATTCCTACATACGTTTTTGGTTGGCCAACTGGTGATGAGCTGGGCGACTACCTTGCACTGGATCTCGGTGAGCACCTCCGTTGGCCAGTTAATGATACGCGCTTGACGTACGTATTATCTAGGCGGCACGAATTTACGTGTCTGTCTTGTCAGTTTGCAGGGTTCCGGGAAGTTCGAGATCACGCAGACCAAATATCGTCTCACAGAGGAGCAAAAACAAGATGATGGCGAGAAGCTCTTTGACTTCTGCGCAGAGTGTTTACAGACGTTCATTCTTACAAACATGGGCAGTGTGTCGGAGCCAGGTGAGGAACGAAAAGAGAACGAAGCTGTGCCCGAAGCACTACTCAAGCCTGGGCAGGAGTTGCCACTAGGATTCACAGTATGTAGTATTATTTTTTCCTCGAAGCTTGACAGCTAATTCGTTTCAACAAAAGTTCTCTTATCCATGCGAGTAGGTCTCAGCGGGTACTAAACCTTTGATACTCATGCTAATGGAAATGACAGCCAAGAGCGAATTGACCACGGAAAGCTCATTCGTTGGACAAAGGGTTTCGGTGCATTAAGGACTGAAGGCCGCGATGTTGCAGATATGTTCCGCAAGTCTATTGAAAAAATTGTACGGCACATTTTCTGTCGTTCAATGTTCTCTATATGTTATTTCAGCTCGTGATCCCATACGCCAGTTACTTATTGTTCATTCCACATGCTAGAACCTCCCGGTCAAGCTTACGGCGCTCATCAACGATACAACTGGCACGCTCATCGCATCACACTACGTGAATCCACGTACGAAGATTGCAGTCATCTTCGGTACGGGATGCAATGCTGCTTATATGGATCGCGTCGGCGATATAGAGAAGATCAATCACCTCGGAATTGATCCAGACGCGGAGATGGTCATCAACTGCGAATGGGTACGACGCGCTTTCACCGAGACGTATGGCTATGTTATACTGATGATCGTAAATCGCAGGGCGCATTTGACTCGTTCCATCATGAGCACCTTCCTAGGACGAAATACGACCAAGTCGTAGACGAGACGTCGAATAAGCCTGAAGAGCAAGCATTTGAAGTATGTTCACAATTAGATTATCTGATTATAAGAAAATCCTGAACTACTATCTAGAAACTTATCTCCGGACGATATCTAGGCGAGATCCTGCGACTTGTGATATGTGAGCTCATTGACGAAGGTGTCCTCTTCCTGGGCCAAAATACCTACAAGCTCGAAAAACCGTATTGCTTTGATACGGCCTTCTTGTCGCTCATGGAGAGGTGCGTTATCATACTTCAAATCTAAATTGGAATGCAAGCGGAATTGATATTTAGTGATCCGACGGACGAGCTTCTCATGGTAATCGGCATCTTTACGCATTTCTTCGCCCTGGAGACAACACTTGCGGAACGTCAATTCTTCCGTGCTCTTGCCCGTCTCGTCGGACGTCGGGCCGCACGTCTTAGTTCATGTGGTATCGCCGCGATCGTCTCGAAGATGGGGTATCTCGAAGAAGGTTGCTCAGTCGGAGCGGATGGTTCACTGTATAACGTGCGTCTACTCACTCCCTCACTCACTCACTACTTCGGGCGATACCTTTTAATCAATTTTGTAACGGCAAGATAGAAATATCCAGGCTTTGCGGATAGGGTGCATGAGGGCTTAGTGGACATCTTCGGCGACAAGGGCCGGTATGTTTTGTTGGTTGCATTAAACTAGATCTCCCTTATTGATTCTATTTCAGGAACATTGTAACTCATCACGCAGAAGACGGGAGCGGAGTTGGAAGTGCTATCATCGCTGGTGCGTTCTTCTTCGTTCTTTCCATATGTGAAAAGATTGCTCATCGCGCGCTTTATGACGCCATATGCAGCGATGACAAAGAAGAGGAAGGATGCCGGGACGTATGCCCATGTCTGAGTCCGATGCGAATGCATATATTTTGGTTCGCGTAGGGATCGGTCAGGAGCTGAAATCACAGGTTTGAATGTAAAACGCGGGGTAAGACTCGATGACGCAGATGCGACTTCTGTGAGAGGTGAAAATACCCAATGTACAATGGTCCCGGCTTCAAAATGCACTTCTCTATATATGATTTTGAAATGTGAAGACATTAAGTTTCGCGGGATTCATTCAGGCCTTTCCTTTCCAGTACATCGGCCCGGTATAATCGATCCCACTGTCTTCTTCGACTTTCATCCATAACCTCCGCCTCAGAATCAAACTTGGAAATGTTCTGCTGTCTTCGCATTGCCTTCTGTATCCCAATAATCTTCAGGAGCAGAGTTTTCGCGCACTGTACGTAGTATTGTCTGAGCATCGTCTTCGCGCAGCATGGCGATGTACTCTTTCCATTCCCCGCGAGTCGTAGCCGGCGAAAGGGGGGGGAGGGGGAGGGAAGCGGGCGGGGGCCGTGAATGACTCCCCAGCGGGAACACATCCAAGAGAAGCAGGCACCCGCAGTATGTCGTGATAAGATTTTTCCATCGCGGGCCTGTCTTCGGGGCGCTCTCGCAGCTCGGCGGGGGAAGAGGGGGCCATCACCGCAGTTTTTTTTCCTTTTTTTTTTTTCTTTTCGTGTCTTCACGGGCAAGACACCGTTTATGGTGGCTGAGGCTAACTGGGACAATATGAGAAGATTGTTGGAGTGATGCTTGAAATGGCCCGTAGCTGGCAATAATTCATTTGACTCTCTGCTCAAAATTTATCACATGGAAGTTCGTGCGCGTACCCATATAGCTGTCTATAGGACAACTGTCTCGGAATGCATCAAGAATCTCAAAGCCTATCGCTCCTTCACAGGCCTTAACAAAGATTACAGTCTTTGTTTCGAATAGCGTAGAGCCTTTGCTGCTTCGTATATGATCAGGGAGCTTTTTTTTTTGAGCATGCGAATTAATTGGCTCAATGCTTACTGAGGAAGTAAGAACGTATGCCGTTTCTCAATATGAAGATATTATCCGAAAGCGATTTCTTGACCATTCAAGTATGTCGGATATTTCCTAAGGCGCCTAGATCAATCTTGCTAGAACGCACTGAAAATGCATTTAACAAAAATGAAGAGAGAACACAAGATGCTGCTGAAGTTCTATCCATTCTGTACGATCTTGGCATGGCTCCGATACCTAATACTATATAGAGGTTCGCCACCAACGACTCCTGGTGGTTGTTTGTAATCGAGCCTCCCACTCAAAATGTATAACAGTTTCAGAGTTGTACAGCGAGATTCTTTTTCTTTTTCTTTTCAAGATGAAATATGAGATGACAAATGTGCAGTCCAAATGAACTTGCATACTTGCACCAAGCGTTTTTCAGAAAGAAACATCTGATCTGTGAAAAAATGATTAGTAAAAACGATATAGTCAGCATGATTTAGTAAGCGCCTGCAATCCCGCAAATGAAATGAATTTATTTATTTATTTTTCTTCTCCCCTCTACGCCGGAGAGAGAGACTGGAGAAAAAATAAATAAATGCTTTTGGTCCTTTCTTCTTTGCCTAGGTAAAAGGCAAAAGTCGGTCCGTGATACGTGCTAATGACGCGTCAGGGCGCTTGTTCAAAGAAAAAAAAAAACAATTTTTTTTTCCTTTTTCTCCAGTGCGCGACCAGAAACAGAGTAAGCCAGATGTAGTGTATGTACGTCCCAGGGCCAGGCAGATTGACGCATGTCTCGTCTTTTCTCTTCATCGTAAATAATAAAGGGGAAGTGGGAGTGGGAAATCTTTGCGAGGAGCGAAAAGCCAAGCTCGAATTGATTGCGTTCGGAAAAAAGACTATTACAAATCATGTATCAGAGATATAATTTCTTTGTCAGATTATAACTCTTGCAGTCACATCCATTCACTAGCAGCTGCTTTCACTCGTTCTTGTGTCCGACATGAGCCAGTTCAAAGTCCCGCCAGAGGACAGACTCTCGCCGTTTCAAATTTTCACGCATGCATACAAGGTCGTGGATGGCCACTCGGTGCTTGTTGACATACGCATACCGAAGAAGCTGATCGATGAAGGTCCGGCTGGCAGCAGCTGGAAGATAAAATGCCCGGTTATCGTCCAGATTCATGGCGGGTGGCTGGTACATTATACTAATTTTTGAAAAAAAAAAAAAAAAAACAGACAGAGAGGTCTAATTTACTCATTGCATTGTAAAATCAGATCGGCGGACAGCGAAACAACGTGCCCTGGTGCGCGCTCTGGCTACTCGAGCTTGCGCTAAAGCATAATGCGATTCTCGTTTCACCGGACTACCGCTTCCTCCCGGAGGCGACAGGCGAGCAGATCCTCGACGATATGCACGATTTTTGGAACTGGCTTGCAAGCGATCTGCCCATCACTATCGAGACCTCTTTTCCAGGACTCGGAGTCGACCTTGACAGGGTCCTCGTACAGGGCGGGAGTGCTGGAGGCTATCTTTCTGTCCAAGTTGCGCTGCAGAACTTCAAACCTGCGCCTAGCGAGGACAAAGGCCCGAGCGTACCTTTTCCGAAGATCCGAGCACTTATCATTATGTATCCAATGCTCGACCTTCGTGCACCCCATTGGACGCAGGACTACCACAAACAGATCTACAATCTCCCGCAGTATCCCAACTCGCTCATCGACGAACACATCACGGCCATTAAGAACGCAGCAATCAAGCCTGTGCTGTCCAATGCCAACTTGGTCGGGACATTTCGCGGCAAGCTTGCTATCGCGGTCGTACAGCGTGGACGGCTTGTAGAGTTGTTGGGAGACGAGAAGGACCCGGCGCCCGGAAAGAGAAGGTTGATCACGGAAGACAGAGTGAAAGACGGGCGAAAGCTCCCGCCAACGTTCTTCATACACGGGATCGACGATTCGGGAGTTCCCATAGGAGTGACGGACAGGTTTATTGAATTGCTGAAGGAGCACAAGGCAGTGGATGGTATGGAAAAAGGAAAGGCAGACACCGAAGTATTGCGATTTGCAAGGGTTCCTGGAGAACACGGTTTTGATTCGGACCTCGGAGCGGAGAGCACAGAGTGGATGAAAGAGGGGCTTGCGTTTGTTGAACAATACTGGTTGAACTAAGATATTAAAGTTGCTATATATTTCCGAAGTTCTTCCTCAGAAACATCTGTGTAAGTGTAGAAGAAGAATAGTCATTTGCAAAGTCTTTGACAGATACGTTCTAATAACTTCGCCGAAGTGACCGGTATCATGGCAAATATTCTGAGGGTCCATTGCCGGCGGAGTCTTCTTTATTTTAGTCTCCATGTCTTGTCTGAGCAGAAAGTTCTTTGGCATGTGATTCTTGAACATAAAGAGAGACCTGCATTATTTTCATAGCATTAGACAGCATCATTAGATGATACACACGAGACTCACATTGAAAGCACCTGCTCTGATTATATGTACGAGAGCGGGATCATATGTCGTGCAAACTTCCGGTTGGTTTTCTTTTCCTCGAGTTTTGCCAAGTGATACGTCCGGCGACGACACATCAGAGTCGAACTAACGAAGTCGAAAAAGTAGTTGGCATTGTTTGCTTACTTCTAAGGATAAATAGGGTGAAAATGACAAGATGCTTACACTGTCTTCCGGAAATCCGTGCACGTTCTCTTCCCGAAGCTCCATCATGAATGAAAACGACAAGTTGCCTGATTTGTTCAAGATTCAGAGGCGGCCAGCATAGCTGAGGGCACGTACTAGATGCCATTAAAGGCAGCAATTGAGCATCGATGGTGTTAAGCTTCAAGAGCATCGCTCTCATTTGGCGCTGCAATACTTCTAGTGGTATTCGTTCAGGATCCAGGATAGGACTTCCCGAGTCTTTGGGACGATCAAAGCTGAAGATAAACTTTTCGAGGGGTTTATCTGACTTATGAATGTTAATGATAACCTTGGATACGTTATCCTATAAGAAATACAACATTTTAAGGACTCCATAATACAAAAAGCCTGTTGCGAGCCTTACTTCTATGATCTCCTCTCCAACAGCTTTTATAGCTTTTGAGACATAGTCATTGATAGATGGTTCAATGCACTGAAAGACGGGGATATCGAATAGTCTTCGCCGATCAAAAAGTTCGGCAGGATAAATTTGGCGGATGTAGAGAATAGTGTGCATCGCGACTTCAACTAATCAAAAAGTCAAGGACAACAAGAGTCGTATACATATTTATATTAGAGACTCACGGATTTCGATAAAAGCAACGAGGGCATCTTCGAAATGTTAGAGATGACCAGCAAACCAAACAGGTCTAAAGCCTGCCTTGATGAGAATCCTGCTCTGGATCTTCGAGCTCCATTTCGTTGCCTTCTGATCCTTCGAGGCCTTCATCGCGTTCGATGTCTTCATGTTCCAGGCCCTCATGCTCCAGGCCCTCGCGTTCGAGGTCGTCTCCACCCATACTGACGCAGTTTGAAGCAGCGCAGCCGCGCAGGTCGTCACTGAGAAGCCTTTTATTTATTTTTTCCATGCGATTTCCCGGCGGATGCCGAATCTCTGAACGGCGGACTTTGAAGTCGTCAGTGCAATAGTGGAATCCTCTTTTGGACTTTCGCCCGGAAATCGTGCCGTCTCTTTTTTCTTCTCCAGATGCGAATTTTTGTTTTTCTGTCTTCTATCGTTTCTATTGAACGCGCATTTACCGTTCAATCACCTGCCGTTCAGGTCGTGTACCCTCGTTTTGAGATTGATGGAGGAGCTTCTCTGTCTGCGCGCTTGGCGCGCGTCGTGTACGTATATGAGTTTAAGGGACGAAATGAAGGCCTCACCCTGCTGCGGCGAACTCTCGAATCTGGGAAGTTGCGAACTCGAAGGTGAATTGTGGAGCCATCCTGGAGGTTCTCTAGACGGGCTTTAAAGAGCTGGCAAGCAACGTCTAATGTCTATCAATATTCCGCGCCCTCTCCTCGTGTCGTCAAATAAGCCCTCTCCTACCTTACACCAACCATGGTGAGCTTCACAGCCCGTGACATGGGTCTCGACTAACCATGCTTTTCGAACCAACGGTTCAAGTCTGAGACACGCAAGCTCAAGATAGCGATCCCTCTCAAGCTCAGTAAATCTCGTTCTAGCAGCAACGTACGTGCATAATTGTAGTGATTTCTGTTGTTGCATGCGACTGAAATATCTGGCAGTCCTACTGCACAAAATCCGAAAATAGTTCCGCTCACAATGGAAGTGCTAGCACCTCTTCTATGAAGGTATGTGTTGTATCAGATCCAAGCAACATTGAACCATGCATTCTGAACCACAGCATCGTACTAAGCTTACTGGCGACCCATGGCGGGGGCACTCCGGATCGCCGGAGTCCAGCTGCACGTATAGCCTTCTTGGTTCCTGCGCACGCCATGACTCATACTCGCCATGTATCTCTGCCTCGAAACAAACAGCCGTCGATAAAGTCGAGCAGATCGCGGATGGCATCGGCCCTGCGCCCGAAACTCAACCATGGGCATTCATTCCTCTCTACCGCGTCGAGTGCCGCGTCGAGCCTCCGAGAAAAAANTTCCGAAGGTACGATTTGTTCTTTCTTTCCTTTTACGGCTTGAACTTACTTCGGGTATATGTAATTATCATCTACTTTTTTTTTTATCACAGGAGGAAATATTTGATTATGACGAGATTCAATGGACAAGGTTCACGTTGATGTATTATATGATAGATGTACCTAAGTTCTGGAATGTTTGTAAAATTATAGAAAACAGCGGACGTTTTCGAAGGATCTATAGTGACGTCGTGTACATGTACGACTCTACGACTCTTCCACTTCTGCACATTCATACGTTTTTTTTNCAGGTATTGACTCGGGTTCTGTCTCAACTCTCTGCGGCGATGATTATGATTTTCCGGAGATTACCGAGTTCTGGGTATCCCCGCCTCCGGTCCGATAAAGAATATTGGTCCATGAGCTTGTATTAATATTACTGAGTTACGTTACGAATCATGCCTGAATCTATGCTCGCGTCTTCCAGGATTCACAACACAAATAGATGGCATTGGAAAGACGAGTCCAGCTTACTTATAATATTCTAGATCTATGTATTCTAAGATCTTAGAAAACAGTTTGAAACGCTTATATATGCATCCTGTAACCCATAAAGAAAGAAAGAAAGAAAGAAAGAGGATTGAAAAAANGAGTGCTAGTGCTGCAGGTTGTAGGCTAAGATTGAAGAGAGAGTATGCCGTTTCATTCGAAGAAGACGATATCATTTATTTTAAAAGATGTTTGGCAGGACTTCGTCGCGGAAGGTATCCGCCTTGGATATGGAGGTCACCATCCGTTCGTGCGAGGGTGTGAAGACGAAGATGCTCTGCAATAGGGACGAGCTAAGTTGGCAATTATTTCCGTAATAAATAGAAAGTAGACATACGTTAGGGGCAGACTGCTTCGCCTCAGATGACTTGCTTTCATCCTCGCTCTCGTAGGAATCGTAGGACTGCATTGCGCCCAATCCAACCAAACCTCCAACTGCAGCGATCCAGGCGGAAGACTTAAACCCTCCCCGCTTAAAATAGATGAGATTAAATATTGTCAGCGCTGAGAGAAATAGGGATGGCGATAGAAACAAACGATGCANGGAAAAAAAGAAAAGAAAAGAAAAAAAAGGCCAACCTCCGTCTTCTTCAGCGCGACAGGCGCCCGACGGCGCGGCCGGGCCGGACCATCGAAGATCTCGGGCGCTAACGGTTCGTATGTGTCTACGCCTGCAAATCCAAATGGTGAGGGCGGGGGGCGCAGCGGTCGACGCGGCGCGCTGGCTCGTCGAGGATACTTCTGGGCGATGGCGCGGGCGTGCAGGGCCGTCGAATGTGTGTACGTGTGTCGGCGGAAGAGACGGGTGTGTGTGCATGAGGGGCGCGGCGCGCGTAGAGAGCCCGCGCGCTTGCGGGGGAGGGTGAGAGAGCGAGGATGGGTAGCCGTTCGAGTGGGTGTGGGTGTGGGTGTGTGGGGAAGGGGATGGAGTGGTCGCGAGTGGTCGGAAGTGCGAGGGGTGGTAGCTCCTGGCGGACATGGCGCCGTTGTCTGCGTCGTCGTCGTAGATCATGCGCGGGGGTGCGTCGAAGATGTCGAACACAGCCGGTGCTTTGGCGGCACAAGAGGATGCGGCTCGTGTAGCACCGGGAGCTGCGCCAGACGAATTCACGTTGATAAGGGAGCAACGAGATGAGCGGGCAGACGCAAGTGCGGGACGCGCGAGCGCCAGGCTGTGTGCGGCTCTGCTTGCGGCGTGCTGTCCTTGGTAAAGCATCTTTGCAAGTGATTTCGCGTCAAAGCCTGCCTTTTTTNCTCCTTTTCGCAGAAATATTGAAACGAAGATATCCGTTGAAGAAAAAAANGGGGGATGGGGGCGAGAAGGACCCGTATTTATATGGCTTGAATCCCGCTAGGATGTGAGAAACCGCGGATTGAGGATGTGAGACGCAAATAGTACCACTATCAGAGTTTTCGAGGGTCACAAATTTGTGCTGATGTACGGTATCATGAGAGATATAACATGATATATTGGTAACGTATCTTGTACTCACCTTGCTTAACTTGGCTTTAGCCGGAGGATGGTACCTAAAACACGATGATCTCGTATTACCGTGGATGCTAGCAAGACAGAGATGCAGCCTAGCCGAGGATTTTGTAGAAGTAGAGAATAGATGTGAGCCAAGTGTGTTGGCAGGGTCTACATGGCTGATGTACATGTACTGATCAATATACAGTCTTCGCTTCGATGCCCAGATTTCTTTATGAATGGCGCCAAGAAAGCGGTGATAAGGTGAGAGTAACCTAGATATGGTGGTAGATGGAGATACGACACTAATTCCAGTCCAAAGCGTCCAGAGATTAGTTAGACAAGCCAAGACAGAGAAGAAGTGGACAAGATCAGCTTCGACGAGAACGAGGTTGGATAGTGTAACTCGGCCGCAGTATACGTGCTTAGGATAGGTATCACTACCTGTATTTATAGTGTGTGTGGTGAGTCAAATTTTAGTAGATCCTTGCGACATGAAGAAATGGTACTTTATTTTCATATGTTGCAGTGTAACGGTACACACCTCTCTGTACCGCTCAAAGACCGCGTGCAGCTACGTCTTGGTCTGCTTGGCATAGTTCCACAGCATGTGACATACGTACAGCTATTACTGAAGCCAAGAATAATTATGAAAAGCTCGGGAGCGAGCTCAATCGCCTTTACACCCGCAGATTTCATCACTAAAGAGCGTCTATCACCCCTTTGGAGGTGGATTGAGAATAGATGGGTAGATGAAAATATACGACCCTTTTGCATGTTGACATATGTTGCCTTGCAAAACGGAGAGCCGTCGAGGAGGTATATGAAAAGGACGGGGTCGACAGCTCTGACCTGACCGAGGCATGGACGTAAGAAGCTCGACTCGTAAGCAATGCTTATGATCGATAGTAAAGAAGCGACACCGTTCAGAGAAGCAAAGAGCGCGCAGGGCAGATTTTGAAATCATTTTTGACATTTTACACCAGGCGCTTGCCACGATGAATGCCAACCGAGGTCATAGGGAGGCGGAACAGGGAAGAGCCGCATGCCTATGGCCGAGGATTGACATGGTCGATCCTGAATCCTGATTAGGTGTTTCCGAGCGAGAAAATGAGAAAACGACGCACGGGTTCGCACTGGTTGTCCGCGTTATTGTAACCCTGAAAGAAGGTTGTGTATTAAAATACGCTTCACGGAGCGTGGATATGGATGTAGCGATTGCATTCCAAGTCTGTTTCTGCCAGTCCAGGTACTTATTTGATACGCGCAGGTCTACGTCGGAGATAAAACACTACGGCATTTTCCGCTTTTACTGAAATGTCCTTCGCAAGCAACCACGTATGCCCACGTAGATTTCTTTCACATTGAGGGGTGTGGTGGACCGCGAAAATCGGATCAAGGGAGGGCTTGTGTCAGGAGTTCTGTCTTGCGATGTGACATGTAAACATAAATAAATAAGCTCTGTGTGAATACATATTTAATTAAGGCATAATATAAATTTCTCCTCAAGATGCTGTCGTGTAACATCAAAGCAATTTGAGACTCAGGATAGTAGCACCAGGTTATACGAGTACCAATGTGAAATCCCAACGTTCCGCAAATTCACAATTTCAGGGCTCCATCTCATATATATATATGAAGTATAGCAGCTCCGACTCTTCTCGCCGACCTTCTATCATTAATGTGAATCAGAAGGGATTGGTCTCCCATTATAGTAACTGTCAATCTTGTCTACTCAGGAGGAGAAGACTACTGTGTCCACTATTCCGCGGGAGGAAGATTTCCAAATATCAGACCCTCTTTTTACACAATATGCCATGAATTCACAAGGGGCATATGGATAAATTTAAATGGAGTGCAAGTCTCCTTAAAACGTGAGGAGGTTTTTTATCTACACTTAGGTTTCGCTGATGGCTATCACAAAAAAATTTATACACTCTTAAACTTTTAACCTCTCAAGCGTACTTCCTGGTGAATAATGAAGTTATTTTACCGCGGTGGCGATTATATTTGATTCAAACCTGTCTGGGAAACAAAGCGTAAACGTTGACTGCGCCATCAACGAAATTTTGTTTCCAAAACATTGTTGATCTGCTGTGCTATTAACATTGGGGGCCAGGCACTGTAGATGAAACAACTAGTACCGATCCTATATAAACAAGTAAGGCAATCGCCGCTACACATTCTCACCTTCGATCTCTCTCTCTCTCACTCTCTCACTGCGCTTTACGAAGGGTCAGACTCCCTCAGTGATACAAGCATCGCACTGGCTTTATTTAATCAGAGCAGAAAAGCAAGATTAGACAGAGTCCGAAGACTTACTCTTGATCGAGTGCTTAGTGTTCTGTAACTTGGCGCTGCAGCCTGAGGTAGGAGGTGCATAATTATTGCTGTAAATTTTAATGTTCATACAATCAAATGTAACTTTCTTCTTCAGTATGGGCTTATAAGAAAGTATTTTTCAAGTGGGATTCTAGCCGTGTCGTGAATTGGCACATCCACTTCTACCACTCTTCTCGGAGCGAAATATTGCTTTGAAAACTCATCGCAGTTCTAATGGGGGAGCTCAAGCCAGTAGATGTTTGTGGAGCTGTACAGGGGAAAGAAGATCATTCGTCGGAGGGTATCTCTATTTTTTCAAGTTCCCGTAGCGGTTCCAACAATTCTCAGAAGGACACTAGGCTATCTCCAATTCAGAATCTTGTCCCAGATATTCTCACACATATTTTCATGTTGGCGACTACCGATATCAGGGGTATGTTCGAGTGGAATAGGATGACACCAAATAACGTGGCCGCTGTCTCTCGCCACTGGCGAGCTCTGGCCATTTCTCATGCCATGCTTTGGACCGCCTTCAGACCTTCCGGGCATTCTCGTTTTCCATGGGAGAAGCTCTTCTTATACCTGACAAGATCAGGCCAAGCGCCCTTGGATCTGGAGTTCCGTGAATTGCACCTCGCCAAAGACTACACGCAACTTGCATCATTCTTACACAATAACCAACACCGATGCAAACACATAAACATTCGTTCCAAAGATGCGGACTCATTTAATCTACTTGAAGGAGGAATGAAGATGGAAATTGAATTGATAAACACTCCTCTTCTCAAAACACTTCACGTACAGCTAGAAGGACAGGAATCAGTCCATGTGCGAATACAGCCATCGCCCTCTTTAACTGTCTTGAACCTTTCTGATCCATTCTCATTGCACTTTGGAGACTTAACTACTCTCAGTTTGACTCACGTCACTTTAACATCTGTATCGATGTCCGCCAATGATTGTTTGACACTCCTGCGGATTTGCCCTGCCTTGATCGAGTTCAGTGCATCATTATACGGAGAGACAGACGAAGACGAGACCCATGAAGACATATGTATTCTTAACCTGATCTCCTTCCATCTTTTCACGGCTAAATCGTCCACAGTGCAGTATATTCTACAACCACTACATTTTCCTAGCCTTAAGCATCTGTTTCTCAGGACGAAAGGAGATGGAATAGTATCGACGTTGATAGCGAGATCTCGCTGCTTTCTTGAGAGCGTCGAACTTGAAGGGATCATGACGGACGACATTATACAGTGCTTAGAGCAATCCCCTAGTTTGGAGCGCCTTGCCGTGGGATGGTATAATGGGATCGGAGGGATCCCTGAACGTGATATGGTCACGCACCTTACTTTGAAGAGAGGCTACCAGCTATGTCCGAAGTTGAAGTCGATCAAATTTGTTGACCTTGATTTGGCCGAGTATGCTGAAGAGGTCGAAACCATGATCGCCTCACGCTGGAATGCTGAGGAAGGTACCAGATGTCTGGTGAATGCGTCATTCATCTCTTGTAACTTGGACCATGTGCAAGACTTTGATCGTTATTGTGCTGAAGGCTTAGATTTAAAGATCGAGTCCTCGATCTTCCTCTATTGATCTGATGAATGTAGTATTGCCGGCCCTCACCGAGGACAGCGACTGTGATCTAAATCAACGATTCTCAGGATTATACTAATGTAATCTGTTACACTCTCGAATAAACTCAAGCTTAATGGACATTTATGTTCCGAATTATAAATTAGAAAAAGTCTTTAGTGTTCAAATGTGTACTTGTCAATCAATGAGTAGCCAGGGAAGATTCCGTAACTTGAATTATCTGCCAGACTTTTTCAAGTTGAGACAGTTTCATTCTCGTTAAGATTTTGTTTCTTCGATGCATATGGGTATTCTACTTAGAGTTATACATGCGGACCAGAAATTCAGGCTTTTTNATATTGATTGTTTGGAACCTTATAAGTCCAGACAACCCTCACAGAGAAACCGAGCATTCACCTCCATCCTTATAAGCCAACACTCTACATACAATATTGAGTTAAATGTTGTGCGACGAGTATCTCCTTCTAAATATAGAATGCATATGCAAATACTGCTGGCTGGATTGGATGCTGCTAAAGAGAGAGAGAGAGATGATGGCCGTACGCCTCTATATTAAACACTGGGTTTCGCTCAGATATGTCGAGTGGGAGCGGGCACCCAAGCGTAATAAGATCGAAAATAGCTCCTGAAGCAGAAGAAACTCACCCCGGTCCCAGGTTGCCTCTCTGCTTTTTTTTTTGTGATGGCTTTCTCGAGACACTGACGTTCCCCCCTCCTCCTCGGATGTGCAGAGTTCCAGTTCGTCCACAGATTACAAGCATCGCTTGTTCGTACTCCCTCCCTTTTTTTNGGTTCTACATTGTTCTTTTACTTACAGTCGGCGGATGGCATTGTGTTCTCAGCATACTCAACCACAGCGGCGTCCCGCGAGATCCGCGGCTCGCAGACTGGCCCGCCACACTCACCCTCAAGGCGCTCATGGACCCCAACAAGCTCCCGTACGCCCTGCTCCTATAGTTCGCATGAAACACACGAATATAGAAGACAGAACGGTCGTTGTGGCTACTTGCTGACAGCAAAATGGTCACGCTCCAGTGCAGTGGGATGCAGGCGTACCTCTTTACTATATGCTGCAGGTGTGCGAGCGGTTGTGCCTTGCTTATGCTAAAAGAAGATTGTTCAATTGTCTCCTTGCGTAGCAGATTAGCAAACAGAACGTAAAGTACTCGAACGGATTCTCGATCTAGAACATGCCCGTCTCGTGTGTTTTTGTTTCTCCCCTTTTCTAAAGATTTATTTGTGTTTTGAGCACGTGTATGCATGTACACAGGAGCGCGATCATACACTCCACTAACAAGTAAGTCATTGTGCATGACGGAAAGGTCACCCTCGATGACTGGGCGTACAGCGGTGATGGTAACATTGTAGTGGTGGGTAGTAGGTAGATGTAATTCAGCCACGTACGGCGTTCTCTCTAGTGACAACTGCTAAATAAATATACATTGTAATTGTTCAACACCATCTCCCTCTAAGTTTTTCGTGAGCCCTGGAGTGCAAGCGAGAGTAGAAATGTCTGGTCTATACGCGCATGTACAACCTGGCTCCAGCCTGCAGTCTGAGCGCGTGCTACGCCCGATGGTCTCCAAGCCTATCATCCCACGCCAAACGGTGCTGCCGTGCCCATCCTCCTCGAAGAGCTCAAGGCATAATAGGCCCTGTTGGGCGGGTAGTACAGTAAAAGGTCTTCCATGGTTGTGGGTGAGGGATCAAAATACTTGTAGGCGATTCCTCCAATGGAGTGAAGTATGGCAAAAACATGACTCCCGTCGAACTAAATGGTGGCTGGGGCTAAAGATGTGAGTTTTAATTTTTTATCTCGTCTCGCTTGAATTGCACGCGTGTTGTTGAATGCATATTCTACATTTGGTGTTCTTTGTCTTATTCGTTTTCTTTATTCACTTTACACTAATGTTTCCAATGCTGCTGTGGATACGTCGTATACACTCACGTGGAACACGACAGTGCTCCGGCGAACTTGAAAGTTTTCAATGCAGTGCCTTACCGACCGACAATATGTTTGGACTCGAAGTTCCCCACGAGAGGAGCCATTGCAAAAGTTCAAGGATTTTCAGACTCTGTCTTGCAAAAAGCTCGTGATCTTGGCTCCAGTGGTACGGCTAGCATCACAATTTTTTTNCTTCCTTCCTGCTCTCATGGAATTTGCATACAGACGAGCTCTGAGGTGGTCGAGCGCGGGAAGAGGACGACCTGTATGGTGTATTTTATTTTATTGTAGAGGAATAGCTATTATCCTCGCGACGGGATTCAATAGGTTTATACTTGACTCCCATTTCTCTACGCTCTCTAACATCCATGGATACGACATGGTTCGCATTAGACGCCTACATTGGAATTCTGAAAGGTGTCGATGGTAGCCGCGATTGATACTTGTCACGGTTTGACCCTTACTCCGAGTCCAGTTTAGGAAACATCGTGATCGTCGTGAAAATTTTCGAATCCGACAGTCTGTCTTGACCATAACAATGCTCACTGCGTTTACTTATATGAACCAACGACTCACATTCAGATCTCATCTTTGAATCAATATTCCTCTCACGTCGGTATGAATGCGTGAGTTGTAATGTAATGAACTCGACTGATCCTATCGATCGATAAAGGCTGAAGCCTGAGCTTGTCTTGAACTTCAGAAAATATCACTTCTGTCTCTTCGGTAACTACTTGGAATGGGGCTTGTGTACTCGGGATGTCGTCTTATGCACCGATGAAGCTCTTATCGATCATGATAATGAGGCTTGTGCTCCAGGAGCCGCATATCTCCCTATCTCCCTGAAATCTATCAAAGAGCGGGGAACTTCGAGTGAAGCTTGCCCTTTTTATTTTATATTTTCTTCTTTTTTNATATCTCGTTTCTTGCTATTTTTTTTTTCGCAACCATTTTTACTTATGCGGGGTTCCCTTTGATTTGTTCTATATACAGGTATTCACTACTTAGAAATATCGGGCCGTCAAGAACGTTTTCCCAAAATCCCTTCGTTTTCTTACAATCGAATTATACCGAAGGAAGTTTGCAATCTCATAAACTCCACTCAGAATCTTCTTCTCACATGCGGTAACGGCACATGCATGGCATGTTATTGGCTTCTGGAATACATGGCACAGCTATATATGCATGGACGCGACGATACACCCAGCTGTCCTGATCTTAGTCCCCGCTCGGGCTTCCCCACTGCGACCATTCGCTGATTCTATGCCAGCCTCAAGATGAATAAATCATAAATATGTCCTTCTATGTATATTTTCTCAGCAGGTGGGGTTTTGACAAGTCTTACGCGTGATCGATGCGTTTACATCGATGGGACCAACCATTTCACAGCGTCGACTGGTGATCGATGTCGAGATGGTCCATTTCACGCATGTACGTGCACATATGCAAACTCGATTACTGATTATTTACCCATTCTGAGAGCAGTCTATCAAGTGAGCGTTTCTCCGACATTGAGAAATAAATTAGCTAACAAAAATGTACAAAACGCGGAAAAAGGATAGCGAATGAAGATTTATACAGGCCACGCTACTAGCTCAACGTATGTCAACGTCTTCGAGATTCTCCGCTGGCCTTCCATGACTTGTGCCTTCGCCTCTTTTCCTTCTCTCCTTTCGGACGAGCCGCCATTGTCTTCTCGCTCTGTACCACCATGAAACCTTGTATCAATTGGTTGATAATCTGTCGTGAGTCGCAATCAGCCCATATATCAGACCGTGATGAACAAAAAAAGATGAACTCACGTCGGCATAATGCTCGACCTCGTAAAGATTCGAATTACGTTTCGCATTCCTCAACCCTTGCTGGATGGTTCGCATGCGAACAATAGTCGCCTTCCGACAGACCTTGTCGCCAGCGAATCTCAGAAGCTCCCACAAACCCTGCATATACCCATGCATGTGGTGGTGCTTCAAGAGCATCTCACAAGCGACGACGACATCAGCACTCGTCAGAATGTTGGCTTCGAGCAGCTTTCCATAGAGCAGAGAGACGACACTGCCCCGCGTCGTGTTGGCGAGGCGCTGCAGTTGATCAAAGTCCATGAAGGTGAGTGAGAGGTGTTTCTTTATAACGAACACGTCCTTCTCGTCGAAGTTGAGGAATGCATGCCCATATGCCTGTGTGGATTATATGATCTTAGGTGTGTGATGGAGAGGATGAGTGAACATTGACATACCGGGTCCCAGGCTTCTGAGAATAGCTTTGCTGCAGCGAGGCGAAAGGAGAGCAGTTGGGCATTCCTGAAGTGCCATGACAGACCATTTGCCCATTTGCTAATTGCAGAGACGGCAACCTCGACGTCCTGTGGTTTCGATACTCTCTGGATCAAGGTGATCGCAGATAGTTTGGAGTTGACGTCGATGGTCTCCCATGCTAAATGTGGAGATGCTGGTGCATCCCCTAACTTGTGATCTACTTTGACCAGGGAAAGCGATTTTCCCTGGTGCATAGTGTTACTGTGGTGGGTGGTGGATTTCACCTGGTCCGTGTAAGGAGATTGATATCCAAAGTCGTCGAATGGATCGAATAATGGCCGGCGAGAGGAGGATGCGACTGTGGTATTACTCTCGGACAGGGAAGTTGGAACGGGGGAACCGAAATGGCTGTTGATGGTCTTTCCTGTAGTGTTGAAGTAGGGCCAGTGCATGGCCGGGGAACATATGTTGAGGTCAGGTATAATGCCTGTCGGACATGGGAGCGTCCATTCAGGAGACGAGGAAATGCGATCGTCGTTGACAAGAAATCCTGTCGAACTGAAGTAAAGCAT
>SGPK01000308.1:0-29472 GCA_004802695.1 Phellinidium pouzarii
CTCAGCGCGCGTGTAATCCGCGCACCGAGCACAACGAATGGATTCTTGTTGCCGCTGTTTTTGGCGTCCGACATCCTGTGCGTATTCAGGTGTTGAGTGAGTGACGAAGGGGGGGGGGGGGAANGGGGGACCTTTGCAGCGACGTACTGCAAGTCGTTTATCGACTAAATCTTTCCGGGGCTCTGACCAGATTTCTCTAGGACCGTATTTTCGGGCTGGTCGCCATTTCAGCTCATCTCGTGCTCATCCGCGTGCTTGGACAAGACAAGGCTGCACTCTCCTCCGGGTCATATGCGCCATCACGTTTGCGAACAAANCCCCCCTTTCACATTCCCCCTTCGATGTTCCACCTACACCCTCCACTCGCCTTGGTGCTCTCGAATGGCGCAATAATATTATACGCTGCCCCTTCTTCATCGCGATTTATGATGTATTATTCACTCGCATCTCGTCTCTCGCCGCGGCCGTGTAATTCAAGAAAAAGAAAAAGGTCCGTTTACATACTGTCAATCAGAAATCAGTATGTAANCCCCCCCCCCCCCCTCTCTCTCACTAGCAGTGCTCTTTCGAATGAATCGCGAAGACGCACGTTCATCTAAATTTTGGCCCCGAGTCGTCGAAGAACATTCCCCCTTTCGAAACGCCCGAACGCCTGATCGACGCCTCATTCGCGCATGTGCATGTGCATCTTCATGCTGTTGTGCGTGGTCCGCGCGGAACCTAATGTCTCCAGACACCAGGGGACATCACATACATTCATCTCAGCGCCTCATAGGACAACCAAGGGACAACGTGCGCTCACCACCGCCGCCACCGACTTGCCACGACATCGCAACAACTCGACTCTTAACTTCGAAGAGGACACAGTCCTCGGAATCTACACAAACTACATTCACTGCTATTACTCAATGGACAAACTCTGGATATGCTGAATGCGATGCATAAGTAAGCTTCTTCATCCCGAACGAAAATTAGACAAAAATTAATAAGAGCAGATATGTCATATTCAAGCTTGTTTGCAACCTCCAAATGTCAATGCTCCTCGATGCCCGGTGATAAAGCACACAAATATCACAATGAGCCATTCCAAAGTTTACTTGAATGTTGCTATGTTTAAAAAAAAACCTACTATCTGCTCCACATTGACTTCAAATTTCTAATGCTTTCAGACCAATCATAACACTAGTATCAATATCTCATTTCAACACAAAAGATGATAAGCCATTTTCGTGCATATTTCTCCAGATTTTTGACTTTGCTTTTACATAGTACATATATGCCCAGGATATCAGTATTCAAGTTGCTAGCTATTCAAGTTCTAAGATGACAACAAATAGCACAAAATGATGCCTCTCCTTTGAGAAGTCTGTAACACTGAACGAGACAAAATTACTATTCCTAATTGAAAATACATTTGGTTTCAACAATATGCTTATGCCAATGTCTGCCTGATAGACAGGGCCTTCTGGCCAGCTTCTAGAGCCTCCTCATGTCTGTTCAGTTTAGACAAGCTGAGAGCCATGTTGTGTAGAGAGATAGCAAGGTCAGGTGCATAAAACTCTCCATGCTTTTCGAACAGCCTTTGCACAACCAGATTGTATATCCTGCAGAGTTGAAAGGATTCTGAGATCAAGCCAATGTCAGCTAATACAACTGAGGTGTTTCCGGCTCTATTAGCCCAATAAATGGCAGGTTGATTAGCAGGTTTACTAGAAGCTATTTCATCTAAAAGATGGAGAAGAGAAATGACTTCGATAAGTGCATCCTCTCTCTTTCTCCTGGGATCTGAGTAGTCTGGCTGATGAGTACCATAGTACACATTTACGTAATCCTCAGGAGGAGCTGTCCTGTCAAAAGAAAAAAGGCTAGGTTCTTCTTGAATGGAATTTTCGAGAGCTCTGATCTTCAGCGTCATGGCCCGTACATCTGCATCTTTACTAGCGGCAGCAAGATCCTACACATTATAAATCACTTGCTAGTACGGGCCTCGGCATGTATGACACTTACAAGCGATGCTTTATGAAGAGATTTCTTCTTCTGCCCGATGTCCATCTCGCTGATGCCAAAAAGCTGAGAAGCAAGAGGTGTATCGTTCTGAGCCGCCTGAATAATGTTACTGATATTATCGTTAAGACTTGAGACTTCAGCCCTGATAGCAGGAGAACTAGCAATCTGCGCTATTGTCTGTGTCTGATGGACAGAGTTCATCAACTAAAAGAATGCCATAAGTTTCCACCTTATGGCGATGCGAAATAACAGTCACCACGAATCTATCTTTCACCCTCGAAACCTGTGCGTTGAGGTCCTTGATGTCATCCTTCATATTAGGTCGTCGAGACCACTAAAGGTATCGGCGTCAGCAGGACAAATCAATGGATTCATACGTAGAAGATACCTGTCAAGAGAAGATAAATTATGTTCGAGTTCGGGGATATTCCTGCTGGCGTGCCCCTTCCGGAGGGATTCGAGATCTTCGATGTCGTCCAAAAGGCGCGATGCAAAGCTATAGAGCTTCGCTTGATTTTCGCGTTGCTAATCGCAATACATTTCATTTATTTAATATGATCTTGAAATGGACGCGCCCACCTGTTCGATGATGGTTTTTATCTTCCACGCACGCTCTGCAAAGCTCGGAATCCCTTCCACGATAATCATAACGCCTTACAGGAGTAGTTCTATAAGATGTATGAGAATATTAACAAGCGCGCTTTGCAATAGCTTAGGTAGCTTGAGTGTGGAGAGTCGAAATACCAGGAAATCAAGATCGATTTGAGATCGGCTCTTAGACAACTTGAAGTCAGACGCAGACGCAGGGGCTTGGGCAAATTTGAGACAGGCACGAATGCTCAAGTAGTTTTCACGGCTCGGGTTTGGTGCGAGAGAATGACTCGTGCCAGTCGTCGTCTACACGACAGGGGCCCCGCTAAGAAGACAGCACTGGACGGAGGCAAAGGACGAGACGAGGGAAGCGATTCGAGCTGACAAGTGAGACACGATTCTGAGACTGACGACAGTAGTAGAACGTTGACTAACGAGACGAGCGCGATGAGCAACGATGTGTGCACTGTGCAGGTCCCAGGGCAAAACGAACAGCGAGGCGTGGATGGTGCAGACATCTTCCCACACTGCCTCGCTGCAAGCTTCGATGAACTTTACAGTAACCAAGATTAAGTAGCTGAATATGATGGAGGTCTTTCTTTGCCGCCCAGCGTTCATTCGGATTGCAGTCCCCAGGCCGTTCGCAAGGCGCCCTCAAGGCTTATGCGTTACGATGCAAGCGATATTTATTCTTCCTTTCGTCCACCTAGCCTCCTATTATATGAAACAAAGTAAGTCAGTATGTTCAGATAGTGTTATCAATAGTTTAATCGAATTCCACCCTTTTCTCGAGGCGTAGATTCTACTTGTTGCAGCTGAAGTGTCGGAGGACACCGTACGAAGAGCATAACGAAAGCCAGTACAAGTCTTAGAGTCTCCAAGGCCATTGTTCATATCCAAAATATGTAGCCTTGTAGAGCGCAATACTGTTGCGTTAACGTCGTCGTGCAGACCAAAGTTGTTGTAAGTCCTCCGGTTTAATATTGTCCCCTAGGTATATCGTTCCGATCAATAAGTAGTGCTAATCTCACTGTATCTGTCTATAAAGGGCGCGCCCTATTCGCTTTTCATCGCAACAAGAACCGACGCGGACAGTGTTTCAATCAGAGAAAACATGAAAAAGCAACCATCGCCGAAGGGTGCAGACAAAGAGAGTACACGACGTGACACGCAGCCACCGAGATTAACACGTCAGGTGCGTCGCTGTAGCCTGTTGCGACGCAGTCGAGCTGATCTTCTGCTATCGTCCAGGCGTATCGAAACCGGCCATGTACTGAAGTCACTCGGAAACTGATTTCTGACGACGTCTTCGTCTTTGACCCAGAGGGTTCAATGAATGTGCTGCACCGTGACTGGCTCGATCCTCATCGCTAGTCGCGACCGAGAACGGAGCTTGTTGCCAATAGTACTGCAATCAGAGAGACGATCTAGTTAAGGAGCACAAACCACGAGAACTGTACCAAATGAGCAAAAGCCACGACTCAGTCATGGGTCAGTCGGTAGAGGAGTACGAGGCTGAGAGGTAGTTGCTGTCGACTTCCGAAAATCACGTCGGCGGCTGGCTAGTCTTTTTCAAAAGGTCAGTCTGAAAAAATATTGAATGCACAAGTACTGTACTTATCACTAGTCAGAGTCGACAACCACATTCTCCGGTTTTTCAATGCTGAAAAGACGCTCATCCAACTTCCTTTGACTTCAAATTACAATCAACGATTTCCTCATCCTCGTCCAGATAAAACAGGGAACGAAATTACATTATCTGTATTGTATCGTACACAATATCTACAATCCTCAGAAACATACAAGTCATCTCAATTTGGCCCTCTCATCTCCCGAGTCAATTATTCACTCAGCGCACGTCGCCCACCACACCTCCGCATCGCCCTCCCTCCCAATGCACCTCACCACCACCTCCGTCAACGGCTTCACAAATACAACCGCACCCTCCCCGAGCGTCAACTCCACCCTATCCGGGCCCTGCTCCTCAAGAACGACCTTCCCTCGCGTAACAATTCCAATCGTCGGACCCTCCGTCGGCGCAAGCCGCTCGACAGCGCCTCCATNNCCCCGCCGGCGTCCGCGCCGCCCTTGAGCTGCGTCCACAGGACGGTGAACTCCTCCAGAGGCGGGTCGAATGCGCTTGTCTGGCCCGTGCGTGAGCGCGAGTATGCCGTCCGCATGAGTGCCCAGTGANGGGGGCGAGCGTGCAGTGTAAGTGAGCGAGTTCACGAATGTGTCGGTGTTGCGGGTCTCCGGCGGGACAAAGGCAGCGTTTAGGACGTTGTCCGAGACGGCCATGCATTCGATGATGTCTGTGAAACAGTAAACCTCGCGTCAAGAACGATATTACGGAAAGAAGGATATAGTACATACCGCCTTCAAGATACGCGTGCGCTTCATCTGCGCCAATGTAAACCGCCTCACCACGATTAAGGGTGACAAGATTCATGAAGAACGGCGCTGAAAGTACGCCGACATCACCAGGATACTGAGCATTAAGCGTCTGCACAAGTTGCGCAATCTGCTCGTCCCCATCCACCGCCTGTGCGCCCTGTCGCTCCACGCGTCCTACAAGTTTCGTGACAACGCGCGCAATTCCATTTGGATCCGTCGTCAGCAGCTTCGAGAAAACGGCCTTCAGCGCCGCACGATCCTGGTCAAGCATAAGACGCGCGATAGCTTGCATATCGCCTATAGCTTCCTTAAGCTCTGGCACGCGTTCGAGACTGCGCACAATCTCACTCGCAGGTCGGAACCCCACGAAGCCGCGGAACCCGTCCGCGATTGCCACCGCGATCTCGGGTTTGTGGTTCGAGTCGACGAACTGCGCGCTGTCGGCTCTGTGCAGCTGCTCGCCGAGCTTTTTGTCGGGATGCGCTTGCAGGGGGAGCGCGGCGCCGATGGAGAGGACCTTGAAGAGGAAGGGGACCTGTGTACTATGCAGGAACTTGGCTTCGTCGATGGAGGGCTCTTGTGTGAGGCGTGGGCCGAGGTATTGCCGTGGAGAAGACATGACTAGACCTTGCAAGGAGACTTTTGGATCATCCCAGAGCAGAGATGGGCCATTCTTGTGCGTGCCCATCCAGACCTATGAATGCAAAACAGAACGAGAATGGGAGATTAGCGAGGAGATCATCCAGACGAGAGCGGCACCGTGCACCTCTGCGTAGTGTTTTGATTCATCGACTTTGTAGTGCTCGCCTACTGCGCCATGGGCGAACTTTGCGACGAGAGAGGAGCTGCTGGGCTTTCCCCAGTCGTAGGTTTGGATGGATGCTTTGAGGCGAAATATGTTTGCAGGCATGGTCGCTGTGTTGAAGAAAAGTGAAGAGTGGAATTTATCAATATACTTATAGCAAGGGGACGACGTCATAGGACTTCTCCACAGAGGCTACTTGTCATCACTCAATGATACACTTTCTCCTTGAACACACATTAATAACTAATTGTACACTTTCTTAAGTCTACAGTATTTGGCGAGTCTCTACGAGCTCTTCGCCTCCTGCTTCATCTCGTCCGTCGGGAATATGGAAAACATGTCTTTCAGCTTGTCAATCGGTGCAGCAAGGAATCCCGCAATTGTCTCCAACGGCGGATGGTCCGGAATAGATGGGTGCGTACTACGAGCGTCATTCAATCAGTATATACGCCGTATACTTCGCGTCTCCTCTCAATCGTAAAAAAACGCTCACCGCGTGGGTACAAACTTCTTCGTGCGCTTGAAGCTCGCGGCGGCAATCTTACTAGCTTCTACGCCGATCGCAGGCTCGAGCAGCGGCAGGTCCTTGATCTCCTCGCTGTCGTTGTGCTGGTGCAGATGCGCCATGACTGCTTCTAGCTTCGCGTCGTAGTCCTGGGTCCCCGGGGTGAGCGACTCTATCGCATATAGCTGCTCCTTTACGAACTGTCGACGCCATTACTCGGTCAAACAGCAAAAGATGAAGAAAAGAAAAGAACGAAACACTATTTACCTGGTGGTCAGCGCGATCATCGTCCGCAAGCTTCTTGCCCTCCTCGCCGAGATGTTCTTCCATAAGCGGATAGACGACGAGCTCTTCTCCAACGGCATGTCTCGCGATCTCCCAAATCAGCAAGCGCGCCCACCGCTCCTGCGCATCTCTGTTGCCTTTCGCGTTCTTGTACTCGTCATAGTACTCGTACATCTGCCAAGAATATAAATACGGTTAGAGATGAGGATGGAGTTGTGGCGCGCGCAGACCTCCTGATGGTCTTCCGCGATCTTTTCTGTGAGTGGGCCCGACGCCGTGCCAGATCCAGCAGGACTTGTCATTGTGCGCAGTTGTAGTGTTTACGGTGGACGCACGAAGCTGGAGCTGGTGCGCAGGGATACGAAGCCTCGATGCTGTTAGAAAGGGACGGAGACGAAGCATTAATATTAATATTAATATTAATATTGCTATTATTATTTATACGTAGCCTGTGACGCTCGTTGCTCATTGGATGTCAGAGTGACGTCATTCCCCATTACCAGATCATAGTAAAGTAAATAAACAATATTAATATTAATCAGAGTATTAATATTCAAAGTAGCAGCTATATATATTCGTTTCCATCTGGCCAGGGAATAAATATTAATATTAATACCCACCGTTCACCATACCGCTGGTTAATATTCTGCATGTAGCAGATCCTGACTATTTGAAAAAAAGATACCATCCATAAGTCAGCAGACTTGGTACTCGGTGCCATTGAATATGCATATGGCAAACCAAATCGAATGCATTCAAATTAGGAGTCATTCGTCTGCCGCATCAAAGAAAAAAAAATGTCAGTCTATGGCCGAGGATTACTACCTGCGTTGAAGCGTTGAAGCTGAAGCACAAACGGAAGCAGAATAAAAAAATATAGTGGTGTTAGTGTGTGACGTGACAATCCAAGTACGTAATATGCAAAATGACGATCCAACGCGCCGTCATAAAAGTATATATATATATATATATAAAGGGAAGCGTGCACAATTTGGCGTAAAAAGGGTCCTTAAAGCAACCCATCCCCTCATCTTCATACCACCACCATGTCGCGCGCCTTTTGCATACCCGGCATTTTCTTCCTCACCTGCGCTCTCGTCCTCCTCATCCTCGTCTCTATCTCCCTCCCTACCCTTACCGCTTTCGACTTCGCTCGCGTCCACTTCAACTCCGCCAGCAATGCGGGTGACTCCCGTGCTATAGACCAGATCAGGGTAGGTTCTCTTATGTCGTCGATACCTTTATTGTGTTGTTTGCTGACGCCTTGCGTCTCAAGTTCGGCATATGGTGAGCGTCGCGTTCGTTCAGTCAAAAAAAAAAAACAGCCAAGCTGACTTTTCGTTCGCGATATCAAGGTCTTACTGCACAGATAGCGTCTCGAGTGGTGAGCGCACCTGTAGCTCTACTGGTGAGCTCTTTCTTCCTGCTTCATCTCGTCTCATCTCCCGTGCATCGCGTCTTCCATGAAATTCCTGTTCGTGTACGAGTTCGGCACCTTTTCGAGAAAATACAACGCGGATGCATTTGTCAGAGCGCTCTTCCTTTATCAATTGTTCGTCAATAACCGTATACTGATTAATTTGTCTTTTCCCTCTGTATATCTGCCACTCCCTTCGTGACCTTCCTGCTATGGAACTCCATAACCTGATTGCTTCGTTGATTGAATTTGGGTACGGATATGCGCGCCCTAATGAACACGTTTAGGACACGCCTACTCGGTGCAGGTCCAGTCTCCCAGTAATAATGACACCATCACGATCGGCTCCAGCTGGACACGCGGACTCGCCATTCACCCCGTAGGCAAGTCAACCGTGGTCTCTTTCATAGTCAAATCTATCACACCGCTAACGCCGTTTCCTTCAATGCTCATACTTGGCCATTCTCCATCAATAATTATCGAATGAATCAAACTTAAAACCCCCAATCTCGCTTGTCCCTGCTTATATGCATATGAACCATCCTGCCTCACGCGTTCATCGCGCAACCCACAGCCGCCGCAGTGACCTTCCTCGCGTTCTTGTTCTCTTTCTCGCAGCATGTCACGCTCACGCTTGTCTCGTCTCTACTTTCCTTCCTGGCCGCGATCCTCACGCTCATCGCCTTCTTGGTCGACATTGCGCTGTTTGCGTTTGTAAAGCACGAAATGGGCAAGCTCAACATCGGCGCGCACACTATTACAGGCCCTGGTGCGTACTCTTCATTTCGCCCTTTGGTATTACATCCATACCTTCTTTCCACGTCTTGCATAATACGCTAACACCTATATGCTACACAACAGGCTTCTGGATCACCTTTGTCTCGTTCATCCTCCTGCTCCTCGCGGGATGCACGGTATGCTTCGGTCGCCGCCGCGCACGCATGGACGGCGCGAGCTCTTCCTATCCTATGGCATCCACCGGCAAGAACACGCCGTTCTGGAACCGCTTCCGTCGTCGCGGCTATTAGACCGTTGCTGCTGATGCCAGATGTCTTATAGCCTTGAGTCCTACACCTTGTTGGTAACGCAGCGTTGGTTTTAACTCCGGAGTGCCCTGCCACCCGCGCATTTTTCGATCGACCTCTGAACCCTACTCCGTTCTCCTCCCCGTGCTAACGCCATTCCAAAATTCTTTCCATCTTAAACTTCTTGAATATCATACATCTGCTGCTTACTTTCGACTTGCCCCCAACCGGATTTTGTTATCTTCGCTTTGCGCTTCGCACTTCCCATGTTTAGACTCGATTTCTCGACTCCTGCTTTATCTTCAATTTAGTTCTACATGCAATTTGTTTTTCGTTGATGCTTGTATCGCCACCTTGGCATCTCTTCCCTCCAATAAAAGCTTTTTCTTGTTTTTACGTACCCTGTGGATCACAATGCGTTTTATTTTGTTCTCTGTTTAGTTTGGGATTTTTGTGCTTTCCTGCTTATTGTTGCTTATTGACTAGTAGAATATTAAAATAAATAAATAAAATAAAACTTTTATTTATTTCAAATAAGATATAGCCCCACTGAACTAGTCGAGGAATAAAACTTTTTTTCGGTCGATTTTTATTTTTAATTATTACACATAAGACAAATCATAATGAGTAGAATAAGTCAACAGAATTGGAGGGGGTAAGTAAAGCCTCCAGTGACTCATACCATCAGCATAAACTCGCAATGCAGGCGAACACACGAACAATAGATCTCAGCACTTAAAACAGAGTGGGGAATGTACACAGTGAAAACAGAGACGGAACATAGGAACTAGGACTGGGGGGGGGGGATGACAGATAGGGTGGAGGAATAAGATACGTGAGTAGACAAATCCAACAAAACCCGACAAGTCAGCGGGTTACAACGGTCAAAACGCGAGGACGAGAAAGCGAGGGGAATAAAACACCAGCACAGAAAGGCACAAACCAACGAAAGCAGGTGAAAGCACACTCGTCCTTCCGTCCTCACTGGCTCCGGTGCCACGCAACTAGACCGGATCCTCCGTTCACGCGCCTTCGGGTTTGTTTTTAATCGCTTTCCCTGAGTGTGTGAGCGCCTTGTGGATGAAGGGCAGCACACCACCACCGGCGATCGTTGCGCGCACGAGTGTATCGAGTTCTTCGTCGCCGCGGATGGCAAGCTGCAGATGCCGCGGCGTAATGCGCTTCACGTGCATGTCCTTCGAGGCGTTGCCTATATAATGWGGANRKTTTTTTAAAAAAAATTGAGTAGAATGTGAGAAATGAAGGAAGGCAACACGCACCGGCGAGCTCGAGAACCTCGGCAGTCAGATATTCCAGAATGGCGGACGTGTACACTGCGGCCTTCGCGCCGATGCGCACGTTATGCTGCGTGCGCTGCTTCAGGTAACGGTGAATACGCCCTACGGGAAACTAAGAAGCGGTTTTCCGCAGTCAGTTGGTCAAAAGTAGACAGGAGTTACGGACGGCGGCAGAACGTACCTGCAGTCCCGCCTTTGCGCTGCGCGTCTGCGCTGCAGTCTTCGCCGTGCCTCCTGGAGGCGCATTGCCGTTCGGTACGTCGCTTGACTTCGACTTCCCACCAGACGTTCCTTTTGGCGGCATTTTTGTGGTGTTTGATGGTGGCGAAGGTGATGTATTTGTGTGCTAGGTGCTCAGTTGCGTTCGTCGAAGAAACCTGAAACGTTTGAACGGGTTCAGAAATGAACGCAGGAGCGCATCAAAAGCTTAAGGGGTATGTGAACGACGACCGCATATATATACCCCCTTCGGAAGGTGGGGGTGGCCGTCAATGCTGCACAGCCCTCGCGCCTCCGCCGGGTGCTTGACTGAGACTGAGACACGCACCTGAATTGCACAACCGATCGTTCAGGGCGCCGAGGCGACGAATTGCGGATCTGNAAAAGCGCGGCACGCGTCGAGTGAGCAACGACACGTCGAATGCATCTTAGCTGAATATAATGGCGCACCGGAGTGAGGGATGAAGAGGGCAGCGAGCGTGCAGGTGGCGCGCGACGATGGACGTTTGAGGCGAAGAGGCGTGCGAAAGTACACGCACATCAACAAGTACCTAAATAACATTTTGGTACTGGTATTCAAGTTTTCTGATCTAAAGCTGTTCCCTCAAGTTAGATGCTGAAGTTGTGATTGCTGATTCTGGTTCTAGCTCAATCTTTTTGCCAAAATTCTCTTCATTGTTGCGTCCTGATAATTTAGACGGCCAGGTCTCGGATTTCACGATCACGACACAAAACATGACTTCTTAGGCTAGTCAAGCTCAGTCAATCGTTCGTCTACCACATAGCGGCGAGCTGGGAAATGAAATTCGGCCAGCGCAGCAATTCGCTTGATTGATCCCGTTTGTGCAACACACAATTTTGGACATGTAAACAAGTACATGTCTCAGCTCGTCGAGTGCGGCCGCAGGCACTGTTAGCCTTGAAAAGACGGGCGTGAACTCAAACTAATAACGAGGCTGGTGCTGCCATTGTTACGAAAATCGCGCATGCCTGGCGGCGGAATCACTCGCATACGACTGCAGCGAGCATGTACAATTGGACTTCAATCATCTTTTCAAGCATATATTAAAACGACGCGGTCCACTAGTACTAGTCTGTCAAGCTGAAGGCTTAGGCTTCCGCATTCTCCAACCCTTCGTATCGACTGGCCCACGCAACCCGGTACAGGTGTCTTTGTAATCTTTTGATCTTTTGCTGGACATCAATGAGACGCACAAAAATACATGAATCTGTCTTTCGGATTAGTTCCGACAGTGCTCTGATACGGATACGAACTGATCGAAGTAGGGATGTCTTTGTTGTGAATTGATCTTGCCATTGGCAGTGTCGCGGGCCTCGCTAGTGCAAAAGCTAGCTCTGATCTGATCTCGTCTCTCGACAACACTGAGTGGAGAACATGACTCAAGATGGCATTCGGCTTTTCAACATCTCGTCTAGAGTTCGTTAAGCCATTGTACTATATCGAAAAGGTTCTTGGCGAGTTGCAGATGTTACGAGGACAGGTGCTTATGTTACTCGGATCTATCAGTGCTAATATGTCTACCTACAGGTTATACTTTTTCTTGTCGCGAGACAGCTACAGAGCTGGGATTAAAAAGTTTTTAGGATAAGAGAATTCCGGCAGTGGGAACGGTTGAAATTATGCAGTTTCGATTCATCTCACATACTTGCACTGACACTCAAAAAGCAATGTACATATGTCTATCTAGGTTTTTTCGGACATCAAAGGCGAACTATATGAAAAAGAAAGCGCAAGGCTAGAGAACAGCGAAGTCATCTGCGGGGGAGAGGGTATAACACAGCATACGGTGGAACAAAGAATACAATCAAGAAAGCTATCGTAATGGGGTATGGGTGCGGACTGGACTCAAGCATCGCGTCAGCCTTGGCCTTAGACTGTCTCCGCCCGGATATTACTGGGCCCTGCCTCCCGCTCTGGTATAAAGTTCTCTTTGGACTCGTTGGCGCAGACGTCGACGCGCGCGCGCTTGTCGGTGTGCGATTCCGGAACATCGATATCAACGTCATCCCAGATACCAGCGAAGCGCTTTCTCTTCCGTGGCGAGGGACTCATGATGGCGATCGACATGTCTTCCGTCGCCTGCTCGAATTGAAAAAAAAAAACTTATTAGTCTGGTTTGAGGCCAACTTTGTCCGCTACGAGAACTCACGAATGCGGTATTGACATATTCGGCAGATTGGACGCTGGTGTTCAAAACTTCTGACTTCGATAAGTAGGCTAATTCTGACGATCAAGAAGATATGTTCTAGCTGAGGGTCAATTTGGAGGTTTTTGGATAGTACCTCTTCCGGCCCTCTTTCTCAGCTTTACTAAAGTCTTTCTCTTGGAAGCTATCGTTTTCGTCAAGGCACGCAATTCTTTGCGCCTTTTGTCGATAGCGACCTGGGTACTGTCTATCGAGTCACCAACAGCCTTGACCTGGCTGGTAAGGGCTGACAGATGTGCACCAACACGCTTGATCTCATCACAGGCGATGCGGAACGTGAAAGTGGTGCGTGAGTCATGTTCGTTGGACATGTTGGTCGTAGTGAAAGTATGCAGTATGAATGGAAAGGCTGAGACACAAGGTGAGACTTTGAAAAAAGGACAATACAGCGGCTGACATTGCTGACGCATATATTCCAGCCGGCGAGAAACGAGAAACGAGAAACGAGTGCATGGCGTGGGTATGCTAGCCTCGAGTTATTATGAGGCTGGCAATGCGCATAACTGGCTTAAGCTCCCATTCATTCCGCCTTCAGAATCAAGCCTTTCCCAGCACATCTACCTGATTGCTATTATGATGCACCGTTACACGCCCTACCATCTCCCCTCCTCTCTCCTGCCCTCTGGCACACACCGCCAGCGCCCGCACATGCAGAAGAAGTTAGACGCATCGCCCGGTCCCACCTACGTACCCGAGCGCTTTGAAGTTGTCGTTATGACCTCGCCGTCCTCTCCGCCTGCTGCACACCTGAATGAGATGCCCTTCGAGGAGGTCCCGGCCGCACGCGCGGCCCGTGCGCTCAGTGGTCTACATACCGCGCTCACTCGCGTAGAGACAGAGCTCTCTCGTGTGTCGCGCATGCGCGAGCAACAGGCTGGCTTCGTCGGCCGTCAAGTGCGCTTGCTCGAGCAATTGACGGATGAAGCGTCCGTTCTCGATGCGGAGCTAAGCAAGAAGAAGACAGAATTGGAAGTTGTGGAAGAGGCGCTCGTAAATGCCATGGATAAGCGCCCTCTCCGCTGTAAGTGGTCTGTCTTTTAACGAACGAATTCCTCGATTAATCAACGCATTGATGTGATACTCTAGCAAGGCCAGCCAGGAAATCTAGAGAAGTGTGGACGCGAAATCTCCAAAAGACTATTCGCTCTATGCACAATAAGTCCACATAATCTTCACCTCCATCATATGTTTTGCCCTTGTCTTTCTATTCATCTTCTGTTATTACGTATGCTTTGCTCCTATCGTTTATGCAATTATCATAAAATCACCGTACATGCAGCTTACATGTATTCCGACCGCAAGATACGATCTAAAGTATATAAAAACACGTATTTGATTTCAATTTGTGACATGAATATATGTATAGTTCGATCATGCATACATATCGACAAGGCCATAACAAAACGAGTATTGGCTTCAATAAACATTACTCCCTTATAGACAGAAGACATCGACGTTTCACGTGCTTTGGACATCAAGCACGACGGCCATTATGGAAATCTAGATAGCCGCCCTCAGGTTGCTTCACTGGCCCACCGTTCGTCTCCGCAACAAATTGGTCATCAGCATAGTCGACGTTCTGCGTCGTGTTCTGCGCAGTGGCGGACGTAACGGGTGCGTACCACCAGAGCGTCGTCACACCGACAGGGAAAGTATACGTCGCCTGCATGCCGCGAAACTCGATCGTTGTACGTATAGCCTGAGGGTTCCACGTGCCGGTCGAGTTATCAGCCCTGAAGGAAAGTGCGAAAAGTGTGAATTTTAAGTCATCTGAAGTATTCTTAACGGAAGAACACACCAGTTCAAAACGACAAGCGAGTATCTGTTCCAGTCCGTAGAGCTTAAGCGTTCAGTGACATATGCGCCAACGATGAGTCCCCAGCCTATCGACCCTCCCACTGACACGCCAATTCGCTTTCCCCATGGACCACCAACATCTTTTGGAAGAATAGCCTTCGACGCCTGAGCCATTGAATACCCTTGATATACAGACAAATTTATCAGATATCAACTATCACACCGTTTAAATCGAGCTCAGGAGCCTGAAGGAAAAAAAAAAGGGATGTGAGGAATGTGATTTACCCACATTCTTGATTGACGCTCCAGGAGCCGTCGCTGTTGATCTGTACGACTCCACGACAACCCCCTCCACAGCTCGAAGTACTCGGAAGGATTGGCTTACCGCTCCCGTCGAGAGCAAAGTTCCACATCAGTCCTGCATGAGCATTATACGTTATTGCTCCGATAAACCTGTAGAAGAAAAGGGAACAAGCGTAATGACTATATGTAACATCCTACAGAGGGACTCGGAGTCACATACAGGTTGTCCATATACCACTGGATTATAGACGCAGACTTTATTATCCCATTCATTCAGGGTCTAGAAGTACCTCACCTTGATATCGCTCCACCAGTCCGACCCGATCGTTCCTGAGCACTCGGTAAAATATATCTCTTTCTGCGGGTACTGCGTATGGAAGTCATTTTGCTCGTCCACGGAACCTGCATAGCAGTGGAAAGAGACGCCCGCAAATGCATTCTCTGCTTGCTGCATCTTAAATGCGAAGAAGTTTCAGCAAATTGTAAGGTCTGATGTGTGATGACTCACAAGTTGCACGGGGTAATTAGCGGCATCGTCCCAGTTGTGCTCATAGCCTATGATCTTCACGCCCGAGAAACCGTTGTTGTTGAGCAACGTACGGAGTGCCGTGCCTATCTGTGCTTCTTGTGAGACGGGAAGAAGAGCAGTGGGATAGGTCGGATTGGAGTTCTCTGGCTCATTCTATATTCGAAGTTTGTGATAGAAGCACGGTGAGTAGGTGAAGCGCAAAACAAAGCAACTGAAAATACCTGGATTCCAACAGCGTATGGAGTTATGCCATTGCTGCTGAATCCCTGAACGCACTTGAGCAGATAATTGGCGTCTCCGCAAAAGTAAGCTTTAGTGTGATAGCTGGTAAGGTGGAAAGCATACATATACTAAGGTACTGTGACTTGAAATTCCCTCCATCCATTGTCCCGCTTGTTTTCATCCATCCCGGCTATCAACTGGTGTTAGCGCAAGCTAGTGGCGGGGAAACTATATAGAAACGTACTGGAGACCAAGGCAGAATGTGGACTCTTAAGAGATTGTTGATAGATTGAATATCTTTGATAATTTCGAAAACAGAAGAGGGAGCGGCGTTGATATTGAAGTTATTGAAAGACGTGTCGCTGTTCGTATCATCGTAGCTGTAAACTAATGATGCAGTGCATCAACAGCAGAAGCACGGAAAGGGAAACAGCAGAAGCACGGAAAGGGAGGCTGTTCTGCTACTTACGGTCAGCTGAGAAATCACTCGCTCCAAGAGGAACTCGAAGATATGATAAGCCAGCAGCGTTCGCTCCATCGGTTGCTATGAAATCAACAATCAATACAGACTCATTGACACAAAGCGAAACTTCAAGTTTCACGTGAAAAGGTATAACCAAGGAGACTCCAGTAGTTCGCAGGATTTTGAGTCTATATTGTTCGGAAAACGTCGACGATGAGAAACCGCAAGTCAGAGTTCAAGTTAAACCCAGAGAACTGTTCTACCTTCAAATTTGCGAGGAGCTGAGCAGATGAGTCCGCTACGCGATGAATTAGTCAAGAGAGCTCCGCCAAATCCTCCAGTTATTCTACTTACTCAGGGAAGCGCCGAACCCCCATATAGATTGGTATGTCGAACCATCGTCAACAACAATGTCTGCGCTTCCAATAGGACCCGGAGACACGAAGTTGATGGGATTCGGGTACAAATTAGTATATGTGAATAGTTGGTCTCTGTTCCAAGTCGTCGCCCACTGCAAGGAAAAGAGTAGAATAATAAACAAAATCGGCTAGAAGACATAGATGTCGGAAGAAATGACATACGATATCATATATCTGTTGGGAGCCGACAGCATGAATACTACCTAAGAGTAAAATGAACTGGAAACGCATGTTGAGTCTCAGGAAGAAGCAGCGGAGATTGGGCAGCCTTCGAACGAGGAAAATGTTCGTCTACACGGGTCAATTTAAGTCAGTAAAAAGGGCTGAAACAATAGAGACCAGACGACCCGTTGGCGCTTCTTGGCCTGAGGAAAATAGAAAGGGTGTTTTCATTCCAGAGAGTGCTACCAACGACAGGGGTGGCAACGTCTCGGCAGCGTTCTAATATCAAAGCAACTTGCGTACCAGATGTTTTAGTCCAGGTGATATGTGGCTTGCGAGTGGTTCCACGGAGTAAGTAGCTCCAGCAACAAATTATAATCTAGAACGAGAAATGGAGTCTAATGGTGTATGGCCGAAGACAGTTGAATAGGAGGTCCGAGCCTGAGTGTACAATTTCAGTTTTGGCCGGTTGGTTGTACTTGTAGCATCCAATGCAAGTCACAGCCAGACAAAAATCCAATATCAATCGCTTGCATGGGTGGTGAACGTTCATGAAAAAGAGAACGATAAAACAAAAGAACAAATGCATAGTTCGCGCCTTCACATGTACCAAGCTATGGGGACGCATCATAGGAATGATAAAAGAAGACACGTCCATGCCATATGCCAGCGCTTCCTAGTCACTCCTTATATGGGTTCAATTGCTCGCGCTCGCGCTCGCAGTCACTTCACCTAACCATGAATTTGGGCTCAGTGATATTCGAAGACGAAGATAGCAGTTTTAATAATCACTCGGGCGCAAAGACAGAGAGAAAAGTACTCCCATTGCTGGGATCAAAATTAAAATAGATAAATAGACTTCGAAAAGTCCAGATGTTGACTGGGCACTATCCAACACCAAATAGATGCTCCAGAACACTGCTAGGGTCATCTGTTGAAGAGTAATTTCTGTTCTCCCCTGCCACGTCATTGTAGTCAATACGAAAACGAGATCACAATCGCGGCTCTCGAAGAATAGGAGCCACGGACAAGGAAATCGGAAGAGTGCTCCTCTCCTGTTACATACATATAAGCGAGTCAACTCCGGAAAAGGAGCGCATTGACAGTGTAGACTCTTTCGGGCCTTCGTGGACAAACCATTGGGGGGAAATTCCCTCATGCTGCACATTCCGGCAGAGTGGGCGCAATACTTGTAGCATGGGCAATCGCTAGGCTGTGTGTCTGCCAGCGCATAAAGGAGCAAAAGAAGAAAGAGTGAGTTGCCATGCAGTAACTAAAATGATGGAGGTTGTCAAGTTCCGTCAGCATTAATAAACAGAGGATATGCAAATGTCGAAGAAGTATAAACGCACATGGCTGACATACGCCCGAATCCCAAATCCCTCAACTTCTCTCTGCAAGTATTGTGATCACTTTGCATTTGACAAGTATAGATAACACTGTGGCGACGATAACGTAGCTAAATCCACTCCAATTCATAAATATCTAGACACACTACTCTTGAAAGAATCAATTTAAAAACTCTCATGAAACGCTTAAGCAGCTCTAATTTGAACTACAAGCCCAGACACCCGTAACAGGACAACCTTGTATCTCCGCAGCCATGCTCATCACCTCCGCATGACCCGCTACGAGAGATATCCCTCGTCAGTACATTATGCACCTCATCGTAGAAGTGAAAGAGAACGTCCAGTGCTTACAGTTCTCCAATACTATAGGGCCCTGCACGATAGTAGAACAAATATGCTATCAGAACCTCTTCGCCTCGACTCCACAATCACAAAAAGCTTGTTTAAAAACGCACAAGTTCTTCCAAGCGATATCCATCACTCTTGTATTTCATACCCGGAACAAACTCCTCCTCAAGCATGCCGACCTTCAGCAGAGCAGCCTGCACGAGTAGGCCCAACCCAGCCCGTTCGGGCTTATACCATGGTTCCTTGCCGGATCTGTATCCAAATAATGCACAAAATCAATTGACAAACTACTCTCATAGATGCTTTGGTGGACCAGGATAAAAGAACTTACCGCATAGGATGCTGGCGAGGTAAATCTTTCTTCAGCTCGTCTGCAGGGATGTCGATCTGCGTATATAAATGGGGAGTGATGCGTGGCAGGCTGAAGTAGCGGTGATAAATGGCGAAATAAGATAGCATGAGTCTCGCACACCAACGTATGAAAGGTGCCGGCTCCGAGAACCTTTTCATATTCAAAAAGAGTTAGCAAGGAAAAATCTGAGATACAATGCATCACGGGGGACCACCCAAACCCTGTGCGAACATGAACGCGTTCCGGACCCTGTCCTGCAGCAGGCTAATGATCATTTTGTGCACGAAGTCACGAAGACCAAACATTTCGGTGGTGGTTCGAACTATATCGTTGAGTGTGTTAATGCCGACTTCGTAATTACTTGCAGCAGGAACCATATTAAGCTCTTCATAATTCTGCGGACGGTGAGAATCAGCAAGAGTTAGACAAGCTGTTACTAACATTAGGCAATTTTACATACTTCAGCCCATTCATAGAGCTCCTGCATTGTTTCTGGAATGTCTTTTATGTTCATGCGCTCCCCAATTTCCTTCCAATAAACGAAATACGCCTAAAGGATAGCCCTCTTATTAATAAATTAAATATAGCCTTCCTTACGCACCTCTTGTTCAATTGGAAGAAGTTCTCTCCAGCCATAAGCCTTGGCCCAGCGCTTAAGATGTTACAAGGCAAAGAACAAGGCACAATGGTGAATATGCAGAGAACTTATAAGAATTATTGAATTTCCTACAGCAGGTTCCAGAACGAAAAGAGACATAGTATATATGTAGTCGTCGTTTTTCTGAAATTCAGAAGACAAAAATGGGGATCAGTGAAGAAAACGAGATAGATACGAGACGTACAATCGTTGGCCAACGAGAATGGAGCCAGTTGACACGAGCTATGGCTATAGCGCCTCGAGGGTCTACCTCTTCTGGTTTAAGGTCTATCCTAGAGACGTCGACGCATGGGCAGTTCAACCAAGTGCTAATTAGGATGCCAGTCTAACTATTATGTCAGAAGTCGAACTTCGTATTGTCTCTGTCAAATAACTGTGCTCACGTCCGCAAAACGCTTGGAAACGTTTTTTGGAGTCCCCAGCTGCTGAGACTTGGCTAATATTTCTGATATCGACGGCTCATAACCAAAAGCATAAGCACGTTTTGAAGACAGGGAATAAACAGAAACCATACGATTGCAAATGTCTTGAATATTGCGAACGTCAAGCTGAGTTCCATCAGACCTGGCATATCGAGATTTGTAGTCACAGACAAGATTTTCTGCGCCTCTTCAGGAGTAAGTTTGACATCCGGTCTTCCCATCACCGCACAAATATGCTGTCTATCCGATTCTTTTCCCGAACGACGAGGGGTTTTGCCGAACTTGCGTTCGAGCTCGCGAACACGTTGGAACCTGAGAAATCGAACAATGGAGAGATAAACAGATAAAAAGGCCAGGCTGCCAACGAGCGGAGATCTCAGACGATGCAATGGACTTGATGTTGATAGTGTCCTGATACTAGTAGTCCATGCAGTGTTTTCTGCAAGGCTCGATAGCACACGTATAAAAGGCTGCATGTCTAACTCGAGACGTCCAAACATACAGGCGACTATTTAAGACAAAAAACACGGAATTCCGAATGGGGTGACGAACACAAGCAAGTACTAGTCAGAGTTATGCACGGTATCCATCCGTATCCGTACTGCGGATGCATCTGCAGATGAGATTACTAATCACATATATTCGACTCTCGCTTGGACCAATGTATCTTAGAATGATATGTGATTAAATTAGAGTGAAGTAACCTTCCCGCTCACCCGTACTACAACAGACCGGTCTGCTTTGGTACCAGCGGGGCACGGGAAGGTCTCACTTCCCACTCCCTTCCCCCATGCAAAACCAATTCCAAGTGTAATACAGACTGCCTCATAACCATTGCAAATCTCTTACTTAGTGAATAAATAGGCATTCAGACAGATAGCAATTAAATCTTTGAGGTGACTAAGACTATGCTGTACTATCCACCCCACCGGTATTTATTTGCTGTCTCTTATGGCATTTACAAGAGTCGCCACATAGCCTACTTAGTATCAGGCAGTCGCCCATGTTCCCTGAGGAGTGATTCCGAAGTTTTCCAACCACGTCTCGAAGAGGCCAGCGATCTTCTGGTGTCCAGCAATAGTTGGATGCAAGTTACTATAAAGAGTCGAATGAGACGNTTTTTATCAAAACAGCAAAATAGAAGAGATTTTCTGAAAGTACGTACTCTGGGAAAATCTGTGGAAAGAGAAGCCAAAAACAGGCTGTGTTAGTACATGAAACAAGGGGTGAAGGGAAAATACAGACGTCTTCATATGAGACCCAGCCCGTTGTATCGACGAGGAACGTGTTTTGGTCCCCAGACGAATGCCTGACGGGAAAGCGTTAAGTAGTTATACAAGCGAGTAGAGATTATATTTTCCATACTCACCGGCTATTAACTACCTCTTGGTAGCTTCCTTGATAGTAATAACCGACAGTACCATCGGGTTGCGGCCATCCCCACTGTAATTGTGTTGTAATGTTCGGGTGTAACGCAGGTGAAGCGGGAATAAAACTTACCGGAGTAAAGATGAGAATCGGTTGATCCACGTAGATAGTCCGCAAGTTAGCGAGGAAAGTTAAATAAGTCTTTTATATATACGACTTGGTAAGTAACTTGCTCGAATAAAATGAAAGAATTTGAGCGATTTACCTGGACGAACTCATCAGCTGGGACATTCTGTCCGTTATCGTTGGCGCTGTGGACAAGGTGCGATTGTGTGCGATTGCTTAAGATGAATGGGAATACTAACCCTAAATAAATAACGACAACGTCGGGAACGGGAATGTCACGCGAAAAATTCCATGGCGTCGTATAATCGTGATCCGGTGAGGTAGAGTATCCAGAGTCCTCTGTCTTTGTTTTTGGAAAGTCAGAATAAGGAGTATTGATAAATATATTTGCGCACTTGGAAGAACTGAAATGACATTCCATGTTGATTCTCGTATGATACGATATCCTTGGTGACAATATTACGTCAGTACAATTGACTCGATTAAGAAAAGGATAATGGACAAACTGTAAGTGCGATTCCTGGTTGAGCATTTATGAGATGCTCTGCCTTGAAGGCTTCGCCAGTTAAGAATGTCCAGGCTTGGTCGACGCCTTGAGGAAGATACTGGCCCTGCAAAATGAACTATTTTGAGAAGCGTAACTTCCGGACGGAGAGAGTTGGAAAATTGACTGCTGAAAGGGAGTCTCCAATAAATTGAAATGCCAGGTTCGAAGGCGTATATGGTAAGAGTTCGGCTCCCTAGAATAAGTAAAGCTGTCTTGAGAGATATATTTGAAAGGTATTTCATGCAGAGCTCACGGAGTTTAAAGCAATAGACTCCAAGTTGACGCGATTTTGCTCCCAGTTCCAAGAGTTTATACGAACTACCGTGTTCCCTTCCGATGAACCTGACAGTCCGATAGAATCGAGAGGGAGAACATTGCTCCCAGACGAAACGTTCACGGTGACGAAAGGTCCGTAGTTAAGCGATACGCCCACAGATGCCAAAGGAGCGGACGTATGGGTTCCAAGGTTCAGCGTCATTGCTGTGAGATTCTGGACGTTGAGCTTGAAGCCTGTTCCCGCCCTTAAGTGAGAAACAGTGAGCTTCGCAGAACAAATCGAAAATTCCAAACTAATATTTACCACCAAGTACCAGGAGATGAATCCCATCGACCATGGAAAAAAATCAAGGGATCGTCGTTTTGTATTATGAGTTCGTCCGGAGACGCTGCCAGACTAGCCAGCGCCGTGGCAAAAAACGCAAAAGTGCTGGATAGACCGATTACACGAAGCATTCTGGAGTTGATCTCGACTAAGCTTGAGCTTCTAGTGATGGAGCTATGAACTCAGGTTTTAAGGGCATTGGAAGTATAGAGGCCGTTGGTCGGCTGAGCAATCCGAAATTAAGCCACAGGCCCGGGATCGACGAAGTCGAAGAAAAGCTAACTCGTGACTTGCAGAGAACTTGTGTATTCCAATCAGCTTCATACACGAGCCGCCCCGATGAACGATTGAGCGAGTATTGTCCGCCGCGAAAAAGAAAAAGTTCGAAAGTTCGAAGTACAATTGAACCTCTCCTATAGCTGAAGGTATATAAAAATGACTGGATATTGCAGTAAGAGGAGTTCTAATAGGGTGAATTTGACGATGTTCCTCTAATGAGCCGACCGAGATCCGATGTAGGCACAGGTAAAGCACAAGTTGCTGTCATAAATCCTGCAGGCAAGTCAATATATTTGTCGATCCCCCGATTTTTGTCGTCAAAATCCGGCTAATTTTCTTTTGAACACTGAAGATCTGCAATAATGTCAGATCGCATGAATGTTACAAGCTGATATTTTTGGCAGAACATTGAGACGACACTAAAACGCACTGCTGCTATGCTTGTCGCAGCAGAAACGTTTGAAGTATGCTTATTCCAGAGTTCGAATATGCAAAACTCTGAGGGCTTCTTAGAATAGATATCACTGATTGAAACGCTGTACGAACTTTTCTCCGAGCCTTGACAACAAAGTCATAAGCCTTCTGAATTGCGATTCTTTTCTGGTCGGATAATTCCCGGCCCGATGTCATCGTTGCAGTGATGAACACACTTATAGTTACAGGACACCCGACAGGTCGACCTTTGTTGGGTCTTTGTTGTTTCCTTGCACTCGTACGGAACGGATAAACATGCTTGGGTTGGTGACACGAATTTGTTCGAACTCCGAAAACCATGGTCCTGGATGAGCTAACGTTGTGAGAAACATGTGAAAGATAATCAATACGTCACGACTAGACTTCGCGTAAAGGCACAGAGCGACATATGAGCACACCCTCTAAATAAGCGTGTAGTTTGTTCTATTTGAGGTCTTAATACAGATGTCTTTAATTATAATTTGATCTGTTATTAAGCAGTGAGCTGCATTGAGACTTGCAGTATCTAGCCACGCACTTAATGATACCTTAGATTTTGCTGCTTCCACTTTTTTCGGCTTCTTCATCTTCCCTTGCCTTTCGTATCGCTAGAATGACCTTGCTGTGCACCTCCTTTCCGGCAGCAATAACGCCAAAATTCTCTCCGAGTGTCCGCCCGAGGCCAAAGTCGAGCGGATTTCCGCGGGAATCGGTGACTAGGCCGCCTGCCTCCTCTACAAGCAGCGAGCCTGAGGCGTGATCCTAGCATCGACGCAGTTGAGTACGTAAGTTCCAAATGAAATAAAAGTTCTTACCCATATCTTTTCTCTATAGCCAGTACCCACAGGCATGCGAATGTAGACTCCTCCGTCACCACGAGCTAAGGCGCAGTACTTCGCCTGACTGTCCATTCGTATCGGCTCTCGCGTGATTTTTAAAATCCTTGCAACGCGTGCGTTGAAGTCAAGCGCAGAATGTCCAGATTCGACGGATTCGAGGAAGTTAATTTCTGAGTCTTTGTAGGCGGGAATAGTGAGCCGAGTGGGCTTGGAGTTTGATAATGTGCGCTTAGAGATAAACAATAGTGTTGAATAAAATTAATATCAGCAAAAAAAAAAAAAACTTTCCCGCTTACCTGTTCAGCGCCTTGACCACGCACGGCAACGAAAAGACAGCCCTTGGGACCGTCGGGCATCGAAGCGTCGACAGGAAGGTTTGGACATCCCATCACACCGACCTGCACCTTCGAGTCGACCAGAAACGCGAGACAAACCGCGTACTGCTCACCACGAAGGAAACCTTTCGTTCCGTCAATTGGGTCCAATGTCCACATTCCTAAAGATTGTTGTTATGTTATAATAAAGTAGTCGGAAGCTGCAGGAGAAAAAGCACACTCACGACCACTCTTTCCGCCGTCATGGTTCCCTTTGTCGATAGCATAGAGAAGCTCCTCCATGGTGCGCTGCTTCCCAGGACCAATCCCCCACTGTACATTGTCACCGTGCGCGAGATCGGATATTAGTGCCTGGTTGGCGAGCTCCACGACACGATCGCGCAACACGCTATTTGCCTCGACACGTAAGTCTGCAGAGTCCTCCTCACCAACTATCTTGTCATCGGGGAATGCATTAGAGAGGATTGTGCTAACAACAGCCTGTGCAGAAAAGTCGCCGACTGCGATTCAAATTATCACTATTTGTTAATGTATGCGACAGGGCAAGGTGCAAAAAAAGACGAACCGGTCACAGGCGACTTGTCGTCCTTGGTGAGTCGCTCGTTCTTGACGAGCTTGTTGAAGATGGACGAAGTGAGTTGGCACGCGCGCAATACGGCTGAGATGGCAACCTCTTTCTCAAGAGCGTATGCTAATGACATGGCAGTTATCGCTTGATAAATCAGCAAGCGGTACGCGTGATGCTGAACTGAAAATGAAAAATGCGTCCGCGCCGTGCCATCTGACCTGACCATCAACGTGCAGAGGAATGCACATGGATATTTCACACCACCTTACATATATTTCGAGGTTATAGAAGAACAGGTCGCAACAACGGAGACGACAACTTGGGTTCACATGAATCACATCATGATGGGTGTTCTTTCCAAACATTCTCATGAATTGTTTTCTGGCATGTTCACCTTGCCAAACGTCCTGTACAATCCATTGTGAGTACATGACCCCACGCATTGTGCTAAAGAAGAAGGATTCTAATTTGCCCAATCGCAATGACTTCGCTGTTAACAGCACTTTGGAGGAATTCCCAACTGGATACTATCAGTGCTCATATATCAAGGCCGAATGGCCGACAAATTTAGATGAATGAAGATTACTTCCTCAAGTTATTGGACTTCCCTAACTATGTACTATGTNGGGGGGTGGAACGTTTGCGGACGTTTCTACCCGAGCTTGTTGCAGCTATCAACTTCTAGCAGAAACTCGGCGTGAAGTCGGTGCTCCCTGCCGCATTTTACTTTATGATCTATCAAGATGTTCTTAAGGTGTATGGTGAAAGTCGGACCGGCCAAAACTTCGTGACTCGACTCACGCCATTGATCTTTAACTTGAAAGGCGCTCGGACTTGCTCAGTGCCCAGGGATTTATCCAGCTCGGGCACGCTTGGCTACTTTTACCGAACACAAGGAAGTTTGTATACCCGATATCCGACCAGGACTGCCTTGGAACATGTGAATTCGAGCTCTTAAGAATATCTATGAAAGCATTGGAGAGGCATTATAGACATGATTGTCTTTGCATATTTTGGAAGTATACGATGAGGGAGCATCTGACGTCTTATGATTATGTTTCGTNCGCGCGCGGTCCNATCCATCGCAAACGAGATTCAAAAAATGCACCGAGGAAGTGAGGTCTAGGCATACAGTCAGTCAGTCATATGAACAGTGAAATGTAATTGGTAAATAAAATATCTAAACCTTACATTTATGCAAGACTAAAACATCCCTTAGACTTCTCTGGTTCTTAACTACATCCATGTAAAATTTGATGCGATTTTACTCTCATATGATGTAGAAATAATTTATTTGGGCAAATACCAAACGACACACGGTTCTTCCCACGTGATCTTCCGTCACACATAGTCACACATATGCATAAAGTCACGCCATGTGACATGTAATTTTCCTCCTAATGATCCTGTTCATTTTTCTGGGAGTGTTCTGCACAAGAAATACACTCTAATTATCTCATATTATTGTACATATAGCTAGTTTGAACATTTACAATTTTTAAGGACCTAATTTCAAGTATAATCCCTGTTTTGAGGTCAATTACAACTTCTGTTAGCGCCACCGAAGGAAAATATTATGTTTATTAGGTAATATTATGTAATACGGCATTACTTCCAAACTAGTAACAACTAGGGCTGTGGCTGAAGTTTTTTTCTTTCTTTTTTCNTTTTTTCTTTTTTTCCTTCAACCACCACGACCAAGACCCACAATAGCCTCAATTTCAAAATTTAAATTTAAAATATGGCCGACACTTCATCTGCATCTACTGCTTTTGATGAAGCGACAAATTCCAATACTGCTCTTCTTGCTATTGTAAGATTTTTCTTTTATAGTCAGGCGTGAAGACACGAAGTTGATGAAAGACACTTGTCATTTTTTTCTGATTAATTTTCTTCGGTAGTGCCATCAAGCAGACAACATGGCNAAAAAATCGCGCCCTGTGTAGGGAAAATGGAATCTTAGACGGCGCACAAGAGTAAGTGTAATCAGTAGTTTTAAAAAATACTCTGTCCCATAAAGCTAATATCAGNTTTTTTCTTTTCTTTCTTTTCTTGCTAGACTTAGACGCTTGCAGCACTTTGTTTCGCAAGCAATTATCAAACTTCTTACAAAACATAATATAACGCAGAAGGACGGCCGTCCGTACGTTGCTTCCTGCCCCAAGGGGTTCCTCCAGGCTCGTAGCTTCTCCTTATATATTAAATATGCATTCTAAAAGGGCGTATAGGGACCAAACGTGTGGCTTATGGATAAAGGCTTCTACTTATCTGGTTGGCCGACGACTGGCCTTCCAACTGGCTCAATTAGCATTTGGCCCGCATATATCACATTTGCGCTCGCTGCTATGTTTATCCGCGGCACAATCACTCTTAAGTCCCTCAGTTTGGCTCCGGGTCTGCACAGGAGATTGCAACATGAGGCTGAACTCGTGAAGAAGGCCGCACTTCAGCATGGAAAGAAGGGAAAACCATCCAAACGTGCTAAGCTTGTTAAAGCACTCGTCATAAAGTCGGAAGAACCTAACCCATATTTATATACTGAAGTGGACCTGGGCTTGGATTCGGGCTCAGACCTAGTCAATTCGAGTACTGCGATGACATCCAAATATGGCTCAAAGAAGATCGATACCGCTTCAAAGACTCCAGCTACTCACCCCGGACAAGCCGAGGAACAAGCGAAGTCGAAGGGATCTTCAAAGTTCCCTTCTTCATCAACGTCCTCCAAGTCCAATATCACTTCAGATTTTTCGTTGACTTGGGAAACTTCAGGGGCATCTGCTCCAAAGGATAGACCCAAGCAGAGCCTAAACAGCACTGGGATGCCGTCTACAGAAAAGACCGTTACGAGCACAAGCCGCGCCGCACCGGCCTCTAGTTCTACATTGTTCCCCCTTCCCTCTAGCATCAATTTCGCTGCGTTTTCAGACACTCGAGCGTCGCTCGGGTTTCCGCTTTCGCTAGGCGCCGGGATGTGCACTAGTCTACTTCCGAGCGCGGCCATGAACGCTACAGCTGGAGGTATTCTAGGGAAGCGTAAAATGCAGTTCGCGTCTGTACCAGAGACGGCGGTGACGTATCCAGAAATTCCAACCGGAGCGACGATTGACTGGGTACCGCCGACGAGCGCGGCACGGGAATTGAAGAGGGCGAGGCGCGGCTAGCAAGTACTGTCAGCCGCACGATATAGAGCCGCATCAATGAAAATAAACAAACTATTGGTAGAAACCTTCGCATACATAATGATTAGTGATTTTATTTCGTGGAAGCATAGTTTATAATATCATAAAATCCTGCGCACTTGTGATACAGTAGAACCCTCGTTTCGCATGAACATCCCAAATGAAATTTGCTTGCATATACTTCTGTTATGAGACAATCAACCCAAGTATATNAAAAAAGTGAGGGTATATCTATTGATTCTGTAGTCTATTTTAATTTTAAGACATCAACATTTTTGCGTATCCGGAGTTATATTGTCGAAAACAGCTATGCGAAACGAGGGGTTCTACTAGTACTGTACTTTACATGAAATGAAAAAATATTAGAAATGAAAGGCGTGGGAGAAACAGAAGATGGGCCGAAAGATTACATAATAGCCGGGAGCGATCATCTGGATCTAATAGGGTATGAGGATCTTCATCCATTCTGGTCCGTGACGCCGACGTCGAGAGCGAGTTCTGAACAGCGACGAGTATATCTATCACTCGCCTTCGTCTCACCCTCGACTACGTCGACTACAAATATACTGACTTTTGGTAATTGTGAGTGCTCGATCAACTCCGCCATCGATGAACGCGCTGACTCCATGCTGCATTCAGGTACTAACTGCATACTGTGCTTCTCCTGGTCTCAAGGACGCTGCCACTAGTTTTCAGCGCTGTATCGTTTTTCTGAAAACTTTTTACTTGTACTTCAACTACCCAAGTGACTGGCTCACCATGCCTACTACGCTCCCAGCAAAGAACAGAAAACAGCACGCTGGAATGCCGCCGGCGAGTGCGCCTACCACCGCATTCGTCGACAGCACTGCACAGGGCGGGAAGAAAAAGAAAAAGAAGAAGGGAAAGGGAAGAGCAGGTGTCACTATCTCTCAGAGCATGACCATGCACGATGCCATGTGTGACGCAGACGACGACGACGATGACCTGCCCTCGCTCGAGCCGAGCTCAAACATCTTCTCGCACTCACGCACAGGCCTTTCGCCAGACCTAGAGTCCGTACACCTCTCTACGACTGCGTCTCTTGCGTCGCTCTCTGCTGCTGTCCGACAGAGCAATGGACACAACCAGAGCGGCCCGGACGTAGAGCCAGCGAAATTGCTCGCGGAACTGTACCGTAAGATTGGCTTTGACGCTGCGGACGCTGTCACCGACGAAGTGCGTGGAGTGCGCGAAAGCTTCGACACACCACCCAGCGTGCTTGCGTTCATGCAGAGCGCGCTCGCAGGGATGAATGGACATGGTTTCGGCTCGGATGAAGCAAAGCAACGCGCACTATATGCGATCGCGCAGCAGCTGCTGGTGAGGAACGATGAGGCCGGAACGGGGATGGGCACAGG